>JAGDQP010004592.1:55699-83988 GCA_022664845.1 Lepisma saccharinum | reverse complement strand
GTGCCGTAATCTAGTCCTGGACCGCTCGGTTTTTTTTAATTTGTTGCTGCGAGATATCGATAACTTTCGTCAAAAAAAGTGTACCGTTTTTATTAACTCTGGTGTAATTTCTTTAGTGCTTCAGAAACATTGTTTATGATTGATATCGGTTAAAGATTAGTGATTAATTGAAACTTCAACCCCAATTTGGAATTACTTAAATATCATAATTAACATTTAATACAAATTCCGAGTGTTTTTCTTCAGTTCGCGACACGTATTATACAAGGAGAAAGATGTGATTTAAATATAAAAAATCATCAAAAATTATTTTCTTTTTAAATCATTATTTTTCCATCCTGATCGAAAAAAAACAACTTTATTTTTATATGGGCCAGTCTAGGAACTTTGGACTTCGGCCCGTCACGATTCGCCCTTTAGCTATTAAAATCCACACCCATGCCCCTGCCGGGACTCGAACCCGGGACCTTCGAGCCGTTGGCCTACCACCGCACGGCCTCCCGGCCGGCCCATCCTGATCGAAGAGAACAAAACAAATGAAATATAGGGGTCAATTCATTTGAAGCGTTTACTCAACCTATTTAACCGAAATTGAAACGTTCACGGTTGATTTTCTAAAATCTTAAGACCTTAAAACGATTTTTAAAAAATATCATAAGCGGTTTACCTTTGGCAGCCATTTTTGTTACGCTGCGCACGCCAATTTCAGCAAGTGTAAGGGTTGATAAAAACGTTCATTACTAAAAAATTGTTTCTCCTAGAAGGATGAAACAAAAAGCATTTTGTTTGTAATTTAACAAGGTAAAATAAGTTTAGTGATTTATGTACCTATCTTTCTCCTTTCTATGAAAAAAAATACAACTAAAGTTAAAAATAATTATCATGAAATTCCATTTTTAGGAAATTTTTCAAGGGGTAAGGAGGGGTATACATAATTTGAATTACTTTTTATATATAAGTATATTTGAGTAGTCTTACCGTAAATAATATGAATGGTGATATACCTACCCGTAAATGTTTACGCATTTTAAAGTCAATTAAAAAAAACCTTGAACTTTGGTTCGAAATAACTCTGATGGGGCTCGTGATAAAATTCTCAAATTAGCACATTTTGTAGTGTTTTTGTATATGTTTATAGCTTTTTTTTACTAATACAGAAGTTAGTAAAACAAAACTTTTAAACTTGACAAAACTCCGTTAAAGTAATGCATTTTGGCACACCGAGGAAGTGATTTTTAAGCGCTTTCTTGTTTTCAGTGCACTTTGGTATGTTTTAATTGAATTTGTTACGCATTTAGGCAACTAAGGTTCAGGCTTTGATTGGTTAGTTCTAGCATGAGGAAATTATAGATCAGGACATTTCTTAAGGTATCATCCCGGCATTTGCCTGGTGAAACTGTGTACGATGTGTTGTGAAATTATGTGGGAAGGAGTGAGTACTATATAAGCAATTGTCACGTCAAGAGCATCGCTTCGTTGCACTTCCTTCTGTCATGTGGTATACAGGCTGGAAATGAGTGTTGGCGCAGGATAAATCGTCCAAAACTGCTTTCTTCGAACATCCTATAACTTTCTATTTGTAGGAACCTTCCATGGCTTCTGCCTTTTCTATCAGCGGCTCCGCAATCGCTTTTTGAGAGAGTCTTGGAGTTGGACTTGGTGTGGGACCTCTCATGCTGCCGGACCTGCTCTGCTTTAATAAAGTGGCAGTGCTGCTGGCGGGGTGTGAGGATCTCACAGAACCAAACAACGAGAACACTGACTGCATGGGGAAGCATCAAGAATCAATCTACAGATCCACATCGAGGAGTTTACCATGTGCGAAGGACACAAGCTAATATTTTCATTGTTTTCTTTTTTTAATTTTATTTGTGGCCTTTAGGCATCATGGCTCAGGTTGGGAGAGGATACAAGGAAGGTGTCGGCCAGGTTGCCATCTGGGCATTTACCTAGTGTGACTTTCGGTTTGACACTGGCTAGGCTGATCTCGTAACTTAAAAATTGGTTCTACACGAGTCCTAAGGCTCAGAAAAAAGTTTGATATTACCAGAAGTGAGACCATAGATGAACTATAAGGTAAGTGTTTGGAATATACCATGACTCGTCCACATGATATAATTTTATTGGTTCACTTAATCCAAGTCTTCAGTCTAATTCGCTGTATAGCCTGAATGTTGGTTCAATCCAGAGAGAGGAAGATGCCCGAGATCCTTGAAGGTGCCATTCCGTAACTAAGCTAGTTAAATCGGAAAACGGATATTCTCAGTCAGTTGGATCCTGACTGCTTTCCCATGGTTTTCCCTCAGTTATGCCAGGCAAATGATGAAGTATCTTTAAAAGTAGGCCCTGGTCGACTCCCTTCCCATATCCTCTCCTGTACCCCATCCCATCCTTTGCAAAAGGTGTTTAAAGGCCTTAAATTCATAGTCGGGGTTTCACAGTGGTTTCCGGCCATAAGATGATGTCCAAGCGAGATATAACCGATTATCCTGTATATATCAGGGACAAGATTTCAGCATAGTCCTGTCCTGGAGTTCTATACAGAAATATAAAATTGTAAATATTGTACTATTGTTTCCAAAATTATATATATATTAGTAATTTATGTGTATGTATGTATGTGTGTGGTATGTGTGTGTCTGTCCGTCTGTTGTGGTTCTGTGATCTTGCGAACTTATATTTCAAGTGCTTCATCATTTCTGGACTATTTGGTACGCGGTCAGACACATTATACTTAACTGTCAATATTTCAGTTACATTTATTACTATATGTAATATAGTTGTATGAAAATAATAATGTTCATTTTTTGTCGGTCAAGGAAATATTTTTAAAATCTGGAAATTCAGAAATGTTTATCGTTAGCCACTTTGTATTAAGTAGATGTACTTATATAGACACTAGTTGCCATTTTTGTTGAATGCTTTCAATCATAGTGATACTTAACCTACTACTCATAGTGAAGTGATATTATTATTAGCAATTATAAAAATATTATATAACTTTCTTCCTTGGAATTGCATGTAATAATTAAGTTAAAACGTTATAAATATAACAGCACACAATCATTTCACGTTGCTCTATATAGGCGCTACTGTTAATACGAGATACCAGCAAAAACTTTTTTTTATTTTCTCTGTTCTTTTTTGCACCCGGGTTGCCCAGGCTTTGGTCTTAAAGTTTTCAAGCTGGAAAGTGAATAACTGGAAAGTTAGAATTTCTAGCGTGAAAATTTTAAAAGGAAGCCTGGGCAACCGGGATGCAAAAAAAGGACATGGGGGAAATAGGACGCTTTTGCTGGCAACTGGTATTACCGGTAGCACCTATAGAGCCACGTTAATTCTATTTAGTGGTACAAATAGCCTTCAATATTAATTAATTTACATACAATAAATTATCCCATTATAGTCCCATATTTGTCCTAAAAGGATCCCAAAAGTACGTCCCAGGGATCATCCCGGGGCGGACATTTGGATGTCGCATGGACGTCCCATGGATGTAAACGGGGCCTAAACAGGACTTCCCACGGACGTCCCGATATCCTGCCAGGAGATCCGTCGTACATCCCTGGGACGTCATTTTGCTATGTGGGTTATTACCTAATATGTAGAACACGCAATAAAACGCGTTTCAATTGGCTGCTCACCCAAATTGTGAAAAGCTAGCGTAATGTATGTTTAATTTCAGGTGAACATTTTCCTCTTTTCTCAAGTTCTAAATCATGAGCACAACGTGAAACTTGTTCGGCATTACTTTCGAAGTTGGTCGTCCGTCTGGTTTTCGGCTAAAAGCCTGATGAAAGCTACGAAAATTTAAAAATCATAATTTTTTACGTCCAGTTCACTGGTTTTCTGTTTCGTTCGGTTACCGTGCAGGGTGAGGATGTTTACATTTATTATTAATAATTGCTTTCTTGCATTTTTCGTACATTATCTTAAATTAGTGACCATGGGAACGTGGAGGTTAGGTAAGGTTTACACTTTTTGTTCTCATATACGTTACAGTTCTTTTCGTCGGAACAAAGCTTACCACACTTCCTGCAATTTGTTTTTAGATTTATTAAACCATGACTTTCACACAGTTTCAAAAGATTTTCTTCATTATAGCCGTATAGTTTCACAAACTGCAATGGTGTTAACTCACATCCTGGGTAATGTCCCTCTACACCTGTAGCCATGTTCACAATAGAAATGCTCGTAACTTTCCCACAATCCAATCATGCGGTAACCTTCTGGCAAGTAGTTCCCTCCGCTTCCCAAATACTTCAATGTTTATCACATACAACTTTCGCTCTTCTTATATATTATCAGCCACAAAAAACGAGCAAATTATCCATTTCTTCCCCGTAAATTTTACTAGAAACGGGCCACCAACTTTGGAAGTTAACCCATATGCTCCATGGAGAAATATTATTATTATTTTAAATAAAGCAAAGTTCATCGGTATGACTACTTGCGAGTTGTGATATGTGCGGCACTCAAAGACCTATGAAAGCTAAGCCAATACACTACTCTGCACGATCTGCTATTTACGTTAACATGTTGCGAATTAATATTATAATACATGCACCAAAAACTCATTTTCTTTTCTAAACGAATTATGGATCCGTTCGATAAACTACGCTTACTTTTAGAAAAACCTTTTCAGCTACAGGCTTGTGAATTAAACCCTACCATCTAGTGAGCAGCACCACATACTATAATAATGTTACTACGACAGAACAACACTGCAGATTTTTTTTAAATTATAAAATAATTAACATAAATGGTCTGATCGTAAACGTAGTTTTGTAAATTACTTGCACCACTTTCTTGTCTATTGTTAAAGCGACACTCATGGCTAAAATACAATATATTTCGAAAAATACAGAAATAAAATCACGAGGTGTACATACACACATCACCCACGGGACAGCCAAGGGTGATTCGATCCTCCCGCGACTAATCCCTGATGTCGCGTGGAGGCCGCGGGTCTCTTTCAGTCCCACGGGATGACTGTGCAACACAAAATGGTCAAGGGTCTCTCAGGCTTTCCGTGGGTAGCCCGCGGAACGCCTGTGCATGTGGCCCTTAGAGACCCTTTTTTCCGAGTATTGCCTCTCTGAGGTGCACTCATGCTACTATTGAAAAAAAGGCAATTCTCACAGTACTCGGTATAGAGGGACTCTAATGGGGGCCACACAAGATGGCTGCCGACGAACCGTAATTTGGCTTCATGTATGTTCTCTCTATTTTCTTCTTAACTCTATGATAGTTTCTTTATATGACTTTATTGTACATTATTGTTCTTCAGGTCAAGAAGTTAAACAGCTCAGCTCATGTAGAGTGGGCGCTCTGTAATTCTGAGTGTTTTTGTGAAAGTTCAATAGTTAATAGTTTCTTTAGGATTTTTTTTTTCTCTAAGAGAGTACATTATCAGCACATATCCTGAGTTTTGGCAAGGTATTTGTAATTTCATAAGAGTCTCGCATACTCGTCAGATGGCAGGACAAGTCTAAGATCACGTTATACCGCCGAAAAATATCACTGGTTGGAAATGTTAATTTTCATTGGCTAAGATGTCAATGAAGTTTTCGACCATAATAGTCGTTATGTTTCATAAAAAAATGTTTAATAAATTGAATATTGTTTATCTTCTATATTGGTTTATAGTCTTTTATTATTCTTTAGAAATAGATTACTCTTTATCTCATCTTTACCTTCTAAACTTACGTTTTCTCTTGATTTTATATCCATTTTTGTCTGTACGAGGTAAAAGAGATCTTGCAAGGTACTTACAATTCTTCTTCGTTCAGTTACGTAAATAAAGAATGACGGATGGTTGGTTAGAAACAAGGATGTTCTAATAGACGATTTGCTTGTAGCTATATCATGCGCAGAGAAAGAATGAAGAAAGCAACTGAGCATCGACCAAGGCGACGTACCTGATTGTTTAGCGAACAACTATAGAGCTTGGTGCCATCTTTCTTAGCCGAAAACTGCTTTTGATTGGAGTGTGTTAACTGGACGGGACTATGCTATGACGTTTGGCTTCACGTTCTTGGCAAAATCGCATATCCTCTATTAGAACATACTTGGTTAGAAACTGAAGGCACCAGGACTAGCCGCAACTGTCGCTACTATCGAGGTATACGTGAGAACTTTTAGCATTCACTTATTTTCTTTAGTCACACTTCAAATATCAAAACAGCAAACCTAATACCAATTTTGAGGACAGAGGGAAAGATGGAGACTACGAACGAAGTGTGACTTGGAGCCTCCATATTAATGTGAAAATTCAAACGCTCAGTGAATTATTCTTGAAATAACGATAAACTAGTGAAACATATTTTTGTGTAGTGATAAAAAAAGTGAAAGTGCTTAGTTTAAATCACGGTTTCTCAACCTAGGGGTCGCGGGCTGTATGCATGGGGGTCGCGAGGTAAGGTGAAAAAATAATTTAACTAGGCTTTTGAAAGTCAAAACTAATAAATTTCAAAGAAATTATTTTATTTTGCTTGTTGTTTTTAATAATTATTAAAGATAATGTAGTTTGTTGAATAGTTTTGGATAATATAATTAGAATATTTATTATAAATACAGGAAATAAACGGTTATATTTTGAAATGAAAAGCAAATATTACACAAAATAAAATAATTGTGGGTCGCCGGCTAGAAAGCATGGTGGAAGGGGGTCGCCGGCTAGAAGGAATGGTAATAGGGGATCGCAGCATGAAAAAGGTTGAGAAACGCTGGTTTAGATAACCCAGTTGGTTGCTTCGGCAACCTTAGCACGGAGTATGCTACGATCACTTGGCAAAACAAGAAGAAAACAAATCACTAAAAAAAAAAAAAAAGACATCAATTCCACTTAAGAAGCATAGTGTTAACACAACCACACCAAGACAGGTTGCACCAATCTTAACAGCAGTCACTACTGATAACATGGAAATAGTAGATTACGTTACCGTCGAAGTAGGCAAACCTAAAAGTGATAAAGATCCCGATACCGTTCAAAACATAGTGCAAGGCACATTCAGCAAGAATGAGGAAAAACCACAACAATATGCTAACGGTTACAATATGTCAGATGCTGAAAACGGTAATACAGTAATCAAGATGAGAACTCTGTCCATGCAAACACTTATTCCTCACTTGCAACCAACAAATAATTCTGAAACCTTAGAAAATAAAGTCAAGATAATGAAAAATATAGTACAGAAGGTAAACAAACCCACTGTAGCCAAGTCACCCATAGCATCAAAAGATCCCGATTAGGCAACCCTTCGGCTGACAATACTATTCCACACAAAAAAACTAACAATACCGAAACTGCTCCAACCCCTCACACAGCCACCTACCAAAATACAAACCTAACCTATCCCGAAAACAACCAAGGCCCTTTCTGTGTTATAGTTACTAAACGAAACTCTACCCTTCACAATCGCAACATCTTGCTTTTGAACAACCCATGAACTAAGCTAAATGTAGCTATCAAATCCTTTAAAATGATTGGAAATAATAGCGCTAGATTGGAATTCCACACAGGACAAGATGCAAACTCGATCACCAAAAACAAGACGTTGATAGTACAGCTAGACATTACTACACATATCTCAGCCTCTTTACCACACAAACAAGTTCTAATATACGGCATTAAAACTGACATCACAGAGGACGAAATACTCGCTGGAGCAGACCCCTCAGCAAAGACAATATCTGCGACAAGACTCAACAAATCAATAAACACACACACACAGGTTCCAATGAAACTGATAGACCTAACCTTACAAACCCAGTACATACTCTCTCACGTCTACATTCCCAATCACAAGGCTTGTTTCTACCTACTGTCATAAAAGACAGGTTAGGATATTTTTTAATTTTTAAAGGCCTTTAGCCATCTTGGCATCAGGCCGAGATAGGGTATGGGACAGTAGGCCGTTGTCTTAGTTCCGTGGCGATTGTAGAGAGTATACCAAACTCACGTTTGTGTGGTGAAATTGAAGGAAACTCTGGAAAGGATGGTCAGCAGCAAGATTCGAGCGCACGATACCTACCCACTGAGGACCCGAAAAGACACTTTAATTTTCGTGCCCTGTACAAAAATCTAGCGTAAACTCCTCCTTTATGCATATAGTGTGTTTCAAAACAAAATATCTGTTTACCTTTGGCAGGGGTACAAATGACTGCCACACCCTATATGTAGCATTGACTGAAAATGCCTATTAGTGTGTACAAAATCAAAAATAGGAATATTCCTAATTTATGCACTAATATTTGTTTTACTATTTCTAATGTAAATTAACCTAACTTTAAATTAGCTGAAATCAGTTATGTACGAGGGTTGCTCGGATCAAAGGTGGTAGTGGTTGGCACTTCCCTTACACGGTCATTGTTTTTTGCTAAATATTCTCTCATTTTAAATAGAAATTTCTAGTTGTCCCATGTGAAAGTTGAGCTCCTAGGCCTGGGCCTAGAGGTAAATCCGGCCCTGTATGTATATTATATTCAACAGAGATAGAAGAAAGAAAACTGGATCATTGAACATTATATGGAGAACATCTGAAATAAATTAAGATTTTTCTAATTCCAGAAAACATTTGTGTGTGTGCATACATGTGATAAACATCGATACGAGTATTTGTTCCGAGCAGCCGTACCTTACTTGGTAGAGCGTTGGCTACGTATTCGGGAGGTTTTCGGTTCGGTACCAGCGGCTGAAATATGATTGGCTCTTACGAAATCGAATCTTACCAATCGCAAGTCTTGCAGCCGGCAACGCAGTCTCTCGAAAAGGTCGAACACACACCATATTCCGAGGCACTGAACCTTGTGAGTGCGGTCTACTCGCTAGTGAAGCAAGGCCCATTTCATATTGAAAAAACTTTGGTAAACTTTATTTTTATATGGGCCAGTCTAGTAACTTTGGACTTCGGCCCGTCACGATTCGCCTTTAGCTGTTAAAATACACACCCATGCCGGGACCTTCGAGCCGATGGCCTACCGCCGCAGACCGCTCGGCCGGCCATTTCATATTGAGATATGTGTGGGGGTGTCAGGCTTCTAAATAAAAACGATAATGTATATACAATTTTCGACTATATTTAGTATTTGCTGTCGTATATAGTGATTGCTGATTCGCATAATCAGTCACCGGATGCAGAAAATATCAACGCTTAATGGTCATACGGGAAGTTAGGTTCTGAGTGCACGTTAAGATGTGCTTACCATCTAACAAGCTCTAGACAAACAGGGAGGTGTTTCTATCCTATTATGCGACGAACCTATACAAAATTACTTCCTTTTTAAAACTCGATCTCTCGATTGGTTATATGATATCTTCGCAACATTAACACACTGTTTTGATACGCTGACGGCCTTGTCCTGGATTATTATGAAACTCCTTGGAAACGAAGTAAGCCACAGTGCTGTTACCGCCCATATAATTCGTTTTTTTTTTAATGCATGGAACCTTAACCAACAACTTCGATATAAGAGCATCGTCTGGAAGTTGGACATGCACGTCTTATTTTACATTAATTATTTTTCCGTGCGTTTCTTAAACAGGGTCCGCAGAAAATATAAATATCTGACTGTTCAGTTTTCCAGACTAAAATAATATTTTCCCACGTTGCCCAATATGGTCTAAAACCAGTTTTCTTTTTTTGGGAACATCGCTATAAATTTTGCTTAGACCCTAAAGAATAAGAAAAAAAATTGGCTCCGATGAATCAGGAGGGTGCACGTGGGGGTTTCCCCGGCTCCTTTACAATTTATGTTGGGGGGAAGAATTTATTAGGTACTCTGCTTCTTTGCTGTTCGTTTACAGGCGACACTACCACAAAACAATGTTATGTCGTTCCAATAAAACCTTCCTGTATTTGAAATTAAGACCACGAAGAATTACTGAAAATGAAGTAGTTTTTCCGGAGAATAGGTCTTCACAGCATTGAGGGAAATGACTAATTTTTCAATTGTCGGAATTTCTCCTCGTGTATAGTATGCATATTGTATGTCGACGAATCCCTTCGTGATCAAAGTTGTCCACAACCGGTGACAAGTTTCGCCTTTTCACGATGCTTTCCTAGAGTTCGTCATTTTCATTACCTGACTGTCTACCTATTCCCCTTTTAATGTGTGACATCGTACATCTCTTTACTCCCGTAGCAACTACTGTTCGTAGAAAAAAACTTAGCTTATCGGCAGTAAAGACCCGTTATTTTGCTCCTCTACAAAACATACTCCCTCACATCAAAAACTATCTCCCTTCCCTGGGAACCAATACACCTCTTACTTCTCTGTGACACTGTGTTTTGATCCAATAAATAAAAAAATAATAACGTCGAATAAACCACTAAACAATAACACAACACGAAATTCAGAGATCACCCACGCAAAGTACACTTCAAACGAAAGCTACTGATACTATTCAGTTCTTGAGGGGGGTGACGTGTGAGCAACCAAAGCAGCAACACCGCGGCCACGTGCTTCAAAAGCATGTCTCTTCTAGAAGAAGCCACACAGGTTTTTATGCCGTGGCCAATCTAGGAAGTGAAACAGAAGAAAGAAAAAGCGCAAGCGAACAAGACAGAAAAATGAAAAGAAAATATGAGCGATCAAGAAATTCAAGGGGAAGCAAACAATGAGAGAGAAACAGGGAGCAAATAAGCAAGACAAAGCTAAACAAGCAGGAAATGAAAAAGGAAGGTAGAAAACTTACACACATACTAGGAAGAAAAAAGCAGCATAACAAAGCGGCAGACAAAGCTATAAAGTAGCCTATTTGAGAGCACTAGAAAAAAGTTTCCATAAGAATACTGTAGTGAAGGGAATTGGATTTAAAACGAAATATATACATATATATATATAATGAGAAAGTTAAGTTTTATTTGTAAAATAACTGCACATACTGATAGCATCAGCAATTACGCATATTAACTTGAATATGATGATGACGATTACTATGTAGTTGCTGTAATCAAGATAGTACTTCTTTTTCATTCTTAAATTGTCTTGTACGTTATTTATTATTGCACTTGAATAACCACTAAAAAAAAATAGTTAAAATCAATTAGTATTATGCAGCTTTTCAAAAACCACAAATGCTACAATACTTAAAAAATAAAGTTACATAAAGATATACGCAGAATGTTGTTCTCTCTCACACATGTTCATTTCTGGCTAGTGATAATGTAATAATAATAATAATATTGACTCTTCATCCTCCTAGTTATTACTTACAACGATCTACAATGATGTTATTTTTTTTTCTTTCACATCAGATAGTACCACTCAGGAAGAAATATCTTCAATTGTTAAAAATAATAATGAAAAATACAAAACACAATATTAGAATTTTCGGCTCGTAGTGGTTTTGTTATGATGGATATCTATTAAATAAAATGGTAGATTTCAGACTTAGTACTTTTTTTTTTTAAGTAAATTTTCTTGTCCTTACGTCACAGTTGTTCCTGTAAAAGTCCAAACCCAAAGAGTACCTCTAAAATACTTTTATTTTATATAAATTACTAATACTAGGACACTGCGAACACGAGTTTGTAACATTTTTTTTTTGTTTTTGTTTAAGCATTAGTTTCTTTAACAAAAAAAAAAAAAAACTGCTACTACTACCTCACTTATATAACGACAAATTGAATATTTGACATCCTTACAAACTACACAATGAAAGAAAGAATGGGACAAGTAAAACTCGCTACAAAATGATAAAAACAGTTTCTACGACTTTCGTAATATGGACGATTCAACTCCATGTTTATCAATCTTTGTTTGTGATATGGCACCCACACATTTTTTTTTTTTTAAATACTACATAACAGAACTATTAAGTTTTTTTTTTTTATGAAAATAAAATTACTGTGTGTTTCTTGTGCCCGTTCTCATATGGGGAAACACTTCAGAGAGATTATTATGCAGTTCAAATACAAAGGTACGAAGGTTATGTGAAACTCCTAGTTATGTTTGTTCACTGTGCGCGTCGTTCCTGGTTCAAATCCCACTGGGAGTCCACGTAAGGCGGAGGATCGGAGATGATTTTAACAAAAACTCAAGTTCTCAAATCTAAAAATTCACAAGAATGTGCAGGACATTAAAACAAACCCTCAACTTTAATTTGGGTAACGATCAATGGTTCTCTAGCATTGAAAGTGAATTTTTCATTAAACGAAAAACACAGTATTGATTCAGTCCAGAGTATTTCTGTCCGAGATGTGAGCGCTTTTAAATTTTCACTTTTGGCCATTGATTGGCATCTACGGCCTAAGCCTGTCACATCTGAAGCATGACGCCCTTCTGTGAATACTGTTCCCGAAACAAGAAAAGAGAAGGTAGTGGTCAGCGCCTTTACCTATGTACTTTACAAGCAATCGCCTACTGAAACTGGGGGGTAAAGCCTGGAAAACGTTTAGACAATATGACTGACAGGAGGAATCGAGTTTGCTTGTCTTCCCAGAGCCATTCCGTAGTTAGTTTTTAACACAGTAATGTTGTGACAAAGTATGGAACCAAATCTCCACGTCAAACAAGTAGGAAAGAGAACATTTCTCGATTCGTTCAAGAATTTTCCACAAATATTGACAAATTAAAAAATACGAAAAGAAGTTACATATACAGGAGAGGAGTTATGCACGGATAAGAAAGAGGGTTAGACGTTATACGATAAAGATAGGATACAGATTGTGTAACGCATCTTTTTTTGGAATTACAATAAGAACACCACTTCCGCAGTGCACTATTCAGCTAAGTCCTACAGCTTAGGTTAGGTATGTTTACATTGGCTGTTAACAAATAACGTTGTATCGGGACCTCAAGATAAGCATCTATATCGAAAGCCTAGACCAGTTACGCCTACTATAATGAATGCTAGGTCATTAAAAAAGTCACATTGAACTATCTTTAGGGGATCCTAACTGTGTTTTCCTTACTAACTGTAATTTTCTTAACACGATTTAGGGTACAAGGTCAAGACTTGTTAATAATTGTGTGATTAATGTTTTCAGGTGACTATCCCGTGTACTTTCGAAATTATTCAATGAATATGACGTATTCACACGGATCACCTATGCGCACGGTCCCGAGTTCAAATGCAGCTATAGGACACTGAACGTAGCCGGAGCCAACTTTGAAGATAGTAGGGTTTCGCCAAAAAACAGCTAATCTAGGACGTTAATCAAAATTCAAAGACACGAATCTTTCTCTGCCGTAAGCCACGAAATCTAGTTTCCTTTCACCAATACATCAATGATAACATAAGACAGAGATCAACGTTGACACGAAGATGAGCACATACTTCCCACAAAATGGAAAAGCTGGCAAGCTTTCACACTGAAAGTTACGTGACCGCTCCTTTCTTTAATTTTTTTACATGAACACTGCTTTGGCGAAAGCCTGTCATCTTTTTTTTTTTCTTCCCTATTAGAGTGCCTATCTCTTTACGTCTTGTACATTCAAGTAGCCTCTTTTCCTACCCTTAATTGAGCTGAGCGAGTGGTGTACAATCGGCTTATATGTCACCTGTAATGCCTCACGAGACTATATTCTTTACTTGGCAGCGAGAAAAATTACGACTGTTATGAACTGTTTTTTTTTAAATAATGTTAGAAAAATGTGGTGGGGACATCTGTAAACTAATTATAGAACGACCCAATATTTGCTTTTATATTATTTTTCCCATCCTCACTCCTTGGAACCTGGTGAAGCGAATTATATTTATTAAAATATTCGCAGCTTGTATTTTGACTGCTTTCTTGCACCATGAAGACTTGCTGACATAACCCAGGTAAGAATATGTGCAACTGAAAAACTTAATGTACAGAGAGTTCTGGCAAAGAGTAACATTCCATAGGTTAGGTACTCTCAGCTGTTAGTAGCAGATTCAGTGCCACGTGGGAGGATGTGTTATTCGGACACTTTCACTTCAACTTTTCCAAAATCTCGTAAAATTACAGAATTGAAGTTTTCGCAGTATTTTTTTTTTCACTTTGACTGTATATTCACTTCATTAAAGAAAATTATCTCAAAATTTATGTTATGTCTGATGTAGGTAGGACATTTTTGTCTTACTCTCTGTGGAATCACCGAAATATGATGAACTAAAGTTATCACACACAGAAAGTGCGAGTCGTAGAAACTGTTCATTATTATAAATTCACTAACTGTATCAATTCCTCTTTCACATTAAAAAAAAAAATGTTTATTTCTATATCCTGTTGCAGTTCAAGACCAACATTAGCACGAACTGGAGGAGGAAAAAAAAATTACGAACCAAAGACAATTAATTCATATGCTTATTCGTAATCACATACAGAGTGTACCAACATCTATAAGTACAATGAACTGTTGTTATATACTGTTTTAAGAACACTAAGTGATTATTATTACGGAGTATCCAACATTCGTATTGTGCTCTTTCATATTTGCACAGCCTAGAAGCGAGAACTCTTATAAAGTACCAACATTATAGAACATATTTCTACATAGGTATTCATATTATTGTTTTTTTTTTTTTTTTTCGTCTAATCGTTCGTTATAAAACTTTTTTTCTTCAGTCTCAAAAGTTGCTTCAATTTTGGGCGGTTTGACTAACCGAAACTTGAAAGGAAAAAAAAAAATATTGAGGCGGGGGAAAAAAAACGAAGCAAGCGGGCAATGGAAGGATAAACCTACCTGTTAAGATACTACATTAATCCAAGATGAAGTATAGAAACCCCATTAATAATTAATTACAAATTCTAGTTTAGTAAGAAGGTTCAGAAATGCTTTTATAATATATTCATACGTATCATTATCTCAAACGTTAATGACAGTTCACTAAATCTTTTACAACACCATTAAACGTAACAGCATTTTAATTACTGTAGTAGTAATGTAATTAGGAATTTTTAGAGGCAAATTTATTAACTGATGATTGCACAAACTTTAAAGGAGTTTCAGATTCGGAGCCTACTTCAGAAGCTTCAAGGGTTCATATTTAAATACGGAGGTTCGGAACCTACTTCAAAGTCATTTAATATAAGAGGTTCGGGACCTACTTACCACATCCCTCCTTTTCCAACCCAATCCCGTTCTGAATCAAAAGATGTCTACAAGGGCATAAATATAGTTCAAGACCAGTTTTTCATTCTTTTTATATGGAGCCCAAACATGTACTTTACAAAAGGAGTGATGAAAGAAAATTGGAAGCCTCGAAATATGGAAAAGAAGAAGACCGAGAAAATCAGCTGGACACAAAGTTACGTAATGAACTGTTAAGGAGAGCAGGCGGTAGCCAAACAAGACTTGAGACAATAAAAAAAAAAAAACTAGTAAGGACATTGAAAGACAAACAAAACAGATGCAATTTCACAACAATATTAGGAAAAGATAAATCGTATACTAAAGCATAATCGGGAAGAATGGAAGAGCTTAACTTTGTCTTGAAGGACCTGCTGCTTTCAGAACAGTAATGAAGATGATAGAAAAGGTCTACAGAACACATTGACAGAATACCGTGTCATGATATTCACTAAAGAAAAAAAGTTCTTTAAACTTCCGTCGACCGCTCAACTTCTAGTCAGCGCTACGTTGAGGCCAAATCTGATTTTGGCCAATGAGAGTACGCAAAATGAGAGTTGTCCTCAACGTAGCGCTGACTACAAGTTTAGCGGTCGATTGTAGAATCTGATCCTTAGTGCAAATCTTTTTTATCAACTGAAACGAAACTTGAGTGGATCAACATCATGACGATTTTTTTATCAACATATCCAGGCAAAAAAAATAAATAAACCGACAACCAAAAGGTAATGTTAAAAAAACAACAACGCAAAAACGAATGTACCTAAAAAAAAGTTTCTGTATATGGAAAAGAAAAAGAAAACTCAATTTATCGCGTCCAGGAAGTAGTTGGTTGTTAAGCAAAACATGTGTTGCCTTCGTAAAAAAAAAAAAAAAAAATCTTTCCGTTCATGAAAGTTCTTAAAACCTAAAAAAGCACACCAAAGGATGAAGTAATACCCAAACAAACGCTTCAAGTCCTTCCAATTTTTCTTTCTGGCCCCAGAACTATCTATCCTGTAAGAGTCATCTTAAATTATCAGAAAAAAAAAAAAATCCTAATGGTTTTTTTTTCTGTTAGCATAACCAGCATTCTTCCGATGAAGTACAGAGATTGTACCAAATTTTCATCTCACCACTTCCATGAAATGAATCACTGTAAAAAAAAAAAAAAAAAAAAAAAAAAAACTGATTCCGGGGAGGGTGTGTGGGGGGGGAGATCAATTACCTAACACTGAGTAATTTACAATACACTTTCACGCAAGCCAATTTAAGTACATGTATGTATTTTTTTCTTCTATATTTTATTTAAATCAACGATCTAAGATGCTGAACACAATGTGCTATTACTGTTCCGCACAAAATAAACCTAAGAACTACACAACTTGTCAAAATAATCCCTCATATTGTGCAATCTTCTGCATACAAATTATTATTGGTTAAAAAAAAAAAAAATAGCGTTACGATATATATTAAGTATTATTAGCCGTATACGTGAAACTGCAACATTGTTAAGAAGACAGCAACATACACACTGTACTATTATACTGAATATTGTTGCTCAGTTTTAGTATTGAAACAATTATACATGCACAAAAATGGCACATGGTGTGATTTAAGGGTTGAAAAAAAAAAAAACTTTTCTGAACCTTCTACCATAAGCCAATTTGAACAAATGCAAACAGGTGAAGAAAAAAAAACCGTATTCCGCCAATGAAGGAAGATACCAGGATTTTACAATATTTAGTTAATTACTATTTATAAAATATATCACCATCAAAACAATAGTTAACTATTCAGAACAATACAATATGGCATATAGAGCATTAATAGTAAGCTAGAAACAAGTACCAAATATATACATATATATATATTCCCACTCTATCCGAAGTCTCCTATCTTCTTCGAAAAACATTTGACCTTCAATAACCCATATATATATAATAATATTAATAGTAGTAGAACAGAATACCGTTCAAGGCACAAGACAGTACATATACTATTTGCACAGATCTTTCTTTTTCTTTTTACAAAAAAACAAACAAAAAATTACGCTACAATCTGAAATTAAATTAGGGCCACGTTATATCAGGTACAGTTCGTATGTATAACTTAAGTTTTTTTTTTCTTTTTCTTTTCTTAAATCAACAAACTGGCCCGTTTTTAATATAAAGATTCTTTTCCGTAGGTGGCGTTTTGAATCCCGAGGTATTTTAACGCGCCAATAGGTTACCCAGCAGTTGGGATAGTCTCTTTTTATAAATTACAGGTACAATTTTTTTACTTCAAGTACTGATTTCATACTAATAATTCCCGTTTTCTTGTATATTCATGTACACCTTCAGAAAATTTTATTATGCTTTCTTTGGGTAATTTTGTGAAGAAATTTTCTACCTGTACAATAATACTCTTTTAATATGTCTGTGCCCATCTGGCGCTCCCAGTAACGAGAACCCTCTCTCTCTCTCTCTCTCTTCACTTTACAATATACTGCATCAAAGTTTAAGCATTCAGAACGTTTTTTGTTTTGTTTTTTTATGCGAAATAATTAATTATTCACATGTAGGAGAAACTGGATCTTTTCTTACTCTTAACGGTATTATATTATTTTCACAGATTTCAGTGTTTGGAATGGAAATTCTAAAAACTATATCTTCTAATCTCACTATTTTTGTCTTACTTATAATACGACCATTAGCACTGAATCTACGAAAAAGAAAAAGAATGTCCCACTAGTATTAATTAATAATAATATCCATGGTTTACATGCTTTTTTGTGTTTCATATTCCAAGAACCACCACAAGAGTTAAAAAGAAATTGATGCAGATGTAAAATCCTTTTATCATTTTCTAATACCATCTTTTTTTTTCCTCTCAGAACTGTTATGCAGGTTTGCTGGTTGAAAAGATTTGACTGTAATCCGTTCAGTGCACGGTCATTAACTGACCTACTTAACTCAAATGTTCTTTTTTTTAATTTATTAATTGAAAAATTTATGTAAAGACAAGACTTAAAATTTTCACTACTCACGTCGATCGTAATATTGCGAGTGCAGCAAAAATGGGTTTATCATTACCAGCATTAGCAATAATTCCGAGACGTGGGAGTCAAAACATTACGTTGTGGTTATCAGAGCATTCATGATATGTATGAACTACGATTTGCATTTAAATGAAAATTCTCGGAGAGCGAAATTTAGAACACTTTTTTTTTGTTTGTTTGTTTGTTTTGCTCCCTCCTATTCGAATCAAAATGATCTGCCTATCGAATCAAAACAAAAAATATATTAAGACACAAACTAATACTTTATCTAAAATCAATTACTAGTGTTGAAAAACGCACTATGAATCACATTATGCAACCTGGTTTAAAATACAAGGGGGGATAATCTATAACCGACACACATAAAAAAAGAAAATACACGAAATTCTTGTAGCTTAAAACGAACACAAAAGATATCCCTCTAGCAAGCTCGGAAGTATATGGAATTAAATAACTAAAAATTGATGAATGACATCCACGAAGATCCTTCTTTCCTGATACTAATATAATCTTAGGATCTATTTATATACGATGAGTAAGGTGGGCTAGTGCATAATACCTAACATCATCTAGCAATTCACTGAACCATTTTATCTTCACCTTGGACCATTGATTACTCCTTTAAGTACTTGATAAGGTTACCATAATCGTACATCCACTAGGGTTGTCTACGACCTACTTCATTACCGAATAATCTGTAGCCTTGATGAATATGTCTACTTCATTGATGAACTCATGATGCCTATATTTGCGACCCTATAATTACTCTGCATTTAATTTCACTACTATTATGCTTTGTATCTTCAGGAAGAATTAAAATTAGTACTGTGTTGTTACACACGCACACGGTATACTATGACAGTTTGGTGATCTGAATACGAACAATGGTCCCATATCAAAGATTACGAAAGTTCGAATTTCTCCTACAATGCATACAGTAAATAGCAAAACCAAAGAAAAAAAAAACTGCTGCCTGCGTAACAAACACATATATATTATTTCGGGAACCATGCACAATATATATAGATATATACAAGATGACAAAAAAAGTTCTAAAAGGCAGGAAAACATACGGAATGTTTCAAAACACAGCTTCCCTGATCATTAATACATACATACGGAACACTTTTTTTATACATAATATTTGGCTAACAAGCAATATGCTTTAGTTTGTACTGGAATTAGTACGACGAATAACACACAAAAATGACGTAGCTCTTTGTTTCCTCGTATTATGCTATTCTTTGAATGTTGCAATACTGTCATGTTAATTATTGTCATGAACAAGTAACTAATGAATACAGAAAATTATGACAACCGTTTGGTAATGCTTTGAACTAATCGCCTACCCAAACACAACAGCCTAACATCGATCATGAAATCACAATTTGCTAGTAACACAAAAACTGAGACTAGATTTTACTTTTTTTTTTCTTCAGCATTAGCACCAGTGCCACTGTTTTTTTTTTTTTTTGTTTTGTTTTTTTAATAATGAAAATTAAAATGTAATACCATTCATTTACATGTAAAGCAATAGAAAATAAAGCTGCAAAGAATTAAGAATCACACGAGATTCCTGCATCACAGATTAGCTCCACTTTCGAGATGGAAAAAGAAACACACAACGGAGGATCCGGTTCTATCTCTCTTCTTGTACTTTCGGCAGCTGTTCCGGGTTATCTTCTGACTGTACAGATGGCATTTGTACAGTGGATACGCCCTCCCCCGATCCATTCGTTGATGGGCCTGGCTCTGTTTTCATCTGTGGTTCTTCTAACTGGGCTGGACACTCAAAATGTACACAATGGAAAACCTAGAATAGAACAAACGAAAAATGAAAATTGATTTCTTTTTTTTTTTCGAAGTTAAAAAAAAATTAAATAACTAAATAATTCTCGTAAATATAGACAGGGTGGTGTAAAAAGAGGGAACTGTAATATCCCAACCGAGTTACTTTATGTTTTGTACCACCCTGTATAAACAACATACAGTAGAAAAAGAAGTTACAGTATGGCCATTCTAAGAGAAATAAAATTCCCTAACTTTTCCCGGTTTTCCAGTCATATATTACTAAATTTCCAGTCCAAAAAATTTGAAAATCTGCAGCCACCAGCACAATTACTGGATCAATACACATTATTTAATACGGATAAAATATATTGTACTTTGTGAAACACATTTTGCCAAACTCAAATTATCAGAGATGTAAATAGCTTGTGCTTCAGTAACAATTTTAATTGTCCGTCAACCTAAAGAGGGTCACGCTGTTACAGTTAGGTCATGTTTAGATCACCCAGTCGAAAATAATAACATTTAAATTACAAATACTCTTCATTATAGGAAATTCATATCTTCAAGATATACTCACTAGTCAATAAGTTCCCACTGAATTTGTATCCGTTCACAAATTCACTTTGCAGCAGTGATTCTCCAACTATAATTTAATACTAATTTTCATTAAACACACCCATTACAATTCAAAACACAGTCAGATAGTGCACGCACAAAATTATTCTTCTAATAAAAACGCAAGCACAAATTTCATTTCTTTAGGGTATTTATTTGTTCAGTAATGAGAGCTTCAACTTCTTTTCTTCCACCTCTTTCAATTCTTGTGCAGTTCATTTCCGGTCCCTTTCAGCCATTTTCTTTTCTTCCCGACCACGTTTCTCCATACACTCCAAGTACCTTCAGCGAGCACTTCTTGCAGCGTGATTCACGTTTTTGTTAATTTCGATTCAATACATTAATCCTAAAGCTGTAATAGCATCGAACACTTGCCTCAGACCTACCAGGCTTTCCTCCTTTTGATTTTCTACGAGACATTCTGAGTTTATAGAAAAAAAAAAGAAAGAAAGAAAGAAAAACTTTCCAGGGCTGCATATCAATCTGGACCAATCCGTAGATTTTATTAATATACCACACACCTGAAATGCTAGACAATTCTAATTGTATTTACTACGGATTGGGTTCATATAGTTAGAACAGTACGTTTAATGAACAAGCTTTGTCTTTTGTCGCAAGCTTCAATCTGTTTTCAAGAAAATGGACGGTACAGGAACAGAGTATTACAGTGATGCCCGCTCAATATTCATAATATTTTTGTACTGCATATCTTTGGCGAGGACAGTCTTAGGACCGGCGGAGATTTGAAGAAATATTTTCGTGGGTGAAACTGTCAACAAAACTTCAAAGTCCGATAAAATTTTAACACTTTCACAAAATTTTCAGAATTTTTACATTCATTCCCTGACTTTTTCCGGTTGAGTGGCCACCCTGGGTCACTTGCGTGCACAGGATAGTAACCTTTACAGACCCAAAATACGGAAAATTTCGGATAAGGAACCAAACTAACGACCCAGGAACTTTGAACGGTTCGGAATGTAAAGGTAAAACCAGATGCACATATAATTTATATACAGGAAAAACTGGATAAATTTCGTCGGGAAGGTATAATGACGTGAACGAAGTAATTATGTTCAGGTCTTGTCTCCATAATTATGAAATTAAAATATGCTGACAAAGTTTATACACTAAAACTTCATTAAAAACACAACAGTGCGAAACGGTTTTCAGTGTTTTTGAACAGAACCAACATATACACTGAAGTTCAGATTAATAAAAAATGGGCAATATTACACTTACTGACACCGGTAATGTTACACAATATGGCAAGACTGGCGTCATGTTCGAAAGTTTTCAAATTCACGTTCCATACGAGATTCTTGTCTTTCGGGGCTGCCAAACTGTGTAACTTTCTGGCCTAGAAAAATTCTTTATGAGTGTGAGTGTATTATAGCGTATTGTATTTTTCCCGTGGCACAATTTTGTAAAACTTTAAAACATTAACATGTTTCTTACAATATTTGCAATAACCTTTAAATGGAGAAGGAGGATCCCTCGGGCAGGAACGTATTTAGGGAGAGGGGCCGGGGGATCCGCCCCCCCCCCCCCTCTAACAGTTTTAGGAAAAGTTAGTACAACTTCAGAAATATTATATATATTTAATACACATTTCATTCCTAGACATATCTTAGACCCCTCCCTCGGAAGTCCATGGACCCCTCCCAAAACCAAATTCTGGATACGTGCTACCCTTGGGTATTTCTTTGTACTGTAATGTTTTGTCATTAAAGATTAATTAATAAACACGTAACTGATATTAAATATATTAGCAATTTGGAGTGTGTATTAAACAGAGATCAGTAAAGACCAAAACATTAAATATTAATATTAATAAAAACAGGAAGAGTTCAATGAACTCCTCTTGGTCGGTTACGAATGTAAAATTGCTTGCCCGTTTAAAGGAGAAAAAAAAAAAAAAAAAAAAAAAATCAGGCACTTTGAAGTCATATCCCTCAAATCCGCTCCTGTCCATCTTTGTCAAGCCCTTATTGTTAGTTGTTACATGCTAATTAATGAAGATCTAAAAAATTACCATCAATGACTTAAGGATACGAATGGAAGTTGACAAATAGGCTTACCTCGTTTGCTGTATTATGAGTTCCAACTATCCGAATAAATACTACTGGCCTCTTCTCAAAGCGAAGTGTTTGCCAAGACCTGCAACACTCTCTCGTCTTGTCGGCTACTAACTCCCAATCCCACATGTTCACTGATACTTCCACATAGTAACTGTAGCTACGATCATCGCAATCCCACAGAAGCAACCTGAAATGTTCAACCAAATTGATCAAGACACATTCCGCACATTCTTTTATTTCTTACTTAAAGATAAAATAAATACAATTTGAAGTAACACAGGACTGAATTTTGGCATTTAAATATCTATGGCTCAGGACGGGATTGGGTAGAGGAAAGTATGCGGGAAGGAGTCAGCCAGGGTCTAAGTTAAAGGAATCATCCCGGTGTTTGTTGGACTGACTGAGGAAAAGACCTGGAAAAACTTAAAACTGGTATCGAACCTAGAATCTCGCGAATGCGATGCCAACACTCTACTAACCGAGCTACGGGTGTTCTGGTAAGGAACATACAACTGGCTATTAAATAATGTGCGCTCAATACAACCACGCACATCGCTGTGTTGGTAAATTTGATTTTTATATGGGCTAGTCTAGTAACTTTGAACTTCGGAGCGTCATGATTCGCCTTTAGCTGTTAAAATCCACACCCATTCTCCTTCCGGGACCTTCGACCCGATGGCCTACCGCTGCAGACCGCTCGGCCGGCACATCGCCGTGTTATCTGCTTCATTGTTTCCAGTATACGCTGTGCAACTGTTGAGGAGTATAAACAGGACGAAGATGGACTAGTACTACTTGAGTTTATAATAAGGTGATCATCTGTCCCCGATTTTCAGGGACATTTTCCGAAATAACACTCCCGTTTGCGGCAGTTCTTGTTTCCCATTTTCCAGAAAATATAAAATAATACCTCAAGCTACATGAAGAAAACCACGCATGTTGACTTACCGGCCGCAAAATCCCAAAGACGTTCCCCACTCATAACCTAAAATATTAGGTACAGTCAATAAATAACGAGGCATAGGATACCTCACCAGCACTATGGTATTGAGAAAACGTGAGACGGGTCTGAAATGTAGGTACTGGTGTGAGGAAGACGTTTAGCGCATGTTTCTTTCGCTAGATGACGTACGTGTCCCGAAACAAATATGAAAAGGATTCTACCCAAGCAGCGGCTGCGTCCATTTTGTTCAGTTTGAAAGCGACACCAGAACAACAGGCCTGTCGCATGACCATACCTTTGCAATCGCTGCAGCGTTACAACGACCCTGGGGACGACTCTCTCTCAGCAGATGTTACCAGTGATGAAAGCTGGTGCCACCACTTTGAGCCCGAGACCAAACGGTGAAGTCTTCAGTGGAAGCACACAACGATTTCAAACGGACGATGAAGTCAAGGTGTGCGTGCGCAATTCGTTCAAACAGTAGCCGAAGGATTTCTACGAGCATGGCATTCTTCGGCTAGTATCACACTGGCATAAATGCCTAAACAACTGCGAACAATACTTTTTTAATATTAGTGAAATAATTACTGCGAAATTTCTCTGCCTCGTTAATTATTGACTGCTCCTAATAGTTGGTAAACTTTATTTTATATGGGAGTCTAATAACTGTTCCCTTCGCCAGTCACGATTATCCGTCACGTTCGAGTTAAAACACACTCCATGGCGGGACTCGAACCCGGGACCTTCGAGCCGTTGGCCTAACGCCTTAGACCGCACGGCTACCCATGTTGGCACGTAAAATAGTTATTCAACTATTGTTGTATCTCCTGGGGAGCAATATTATTTTCTCTCATGAACTAGATATGGGCGGAGGAAAATATCGCACATGGAAACAAAGTCAATTCAAGCATTGTTAAGTGGTGAAAGACAGCTTTTAATATGTCGCGTGAAACTTGAAGTGAACAACTTGAAGAAAACCTTTAGTTAGTAAAGGAGATGCATTCCAGGGATAAATATCATCAGATGAACCCAGGATCATCGAAAATTTCCTAAATTCTAAATAACCACTGGCGTGATAGGCCAATAAGCCCTGAGCCTGCCCCAACGGCATTTGCCCGTGGTTGGTGGAACTGCGTCCACCTGAGTGACGGCTGTGTGGTCAACACTGCGTGCCACTTGACCACGAACAGGCGCATCAGGGGTTTTCTAGACCGAGTGTGGCCATCACGTCTTTATTCCCGTGACTCCCCAGTTTGCCTCACGACGCTGGATGGACGCCGAAAAGTGGGACTCCATCCGGGGATTGAACCCGGGATCACACGGACATGAGTCCAACGCTCTAACCACTAGACTATAAAGCCCCCAAATAAATAATAACGGTACTTGTAAATAACTTTCTACTTGTAAAAATATGTGCTGTACGATATTTGTGCCAGCTGAACTACACAGGTTATAGGAGTAAGATGTTCCAAATTCTACGTGAATTTGAATTTGATTTTTACGGCTTTTAGGCACCTAGGGCTCAGGCCGGGATAGGGGAGGGGAAAGGATTCGGGAAGGTGTTGGCCAGGGCCTATGCTGAAGGTGTCATCCCAGCATTTGCCTAGTGTGACTGAGGCAACACCTGAGTCAGGATGGTCGACCGCTGCGATCGAACCCACGACCTTCCGAACGCTACGCCAACGCTCTACCACTAAGCTACGACGGCTCGGTCCAAATTTTACACGTCCATGAAAAAGAGCATGAAAAAAAAAGTGTCACTTTAGTTTACGGGGCAAATATAAAGTAAACAATGAAAATGAAAAATTCGCTATTCGGGATGTTGAAACTTAACCCGGACAAAAAATTCAATCGGGATCTGAAAACATGCCACCACCTCACCATTACCGATCCTTAACGGAAGTGTCCTCGTCCTTGGTCTGAATGGTGGTTATGTTTCGTGATGGGAATTAGTTGAATAAACAAATGTGAACATTTGTTTTTTGTCTTCATTTATGTCTACGCCAAACCTTACATAGCACGAGTGTCGACCAGACTAAAGAAGGAACTAAGATATATGCACTTCAAAATGGTTCATTTATTATAAACAAGCATTTTAGATAATGTTACAAAATTCGATTCGAACTGGAAGTCTACCTTCACGTATTTTGATTTATACTAAGAATGATTAATTGGTATTTCTTTCAAGCCAATTATAAACTGAGTATTTGCTCTTGCACGTATCTAACAGCTTAACCTGATATTTCCCATAGACGAAAGCAGTATTGACAAACAGGAATAAGAAAATATCTTATGAAAGTAGTATCTTGTGAAATGCGTTTTAACTTATTCCTTATTGCTATTTTCGTGTCTAAACACCACCGTCTATGATTCTAAAATGACTGGTAGGCAGGGCTTTAGATACTACCTCAAATGCTAGATCGGAGTTGCAAACTGAAATATCACCATAGAACAGTTCTTTTGAAATATAGTTGTCTTATTTAAGAACAGACACTCTAATGTTATGGATTACGACATGTTTTGAGTACGTAATTACATTTTAGGAACGTTTATTTAGCGGACGACACTCCACATATTCTCGATCTACGGCACGAAAGTGAGGTGGGGTGGTCAGTCCCACGCTCGATCGCTCTTACCTCCCAAGGTGCCAAGGACACGTTGTAATCAATCTGATAGCAGGCTGTGTGCACATCAGAGTGCCAAGCATGGGAACACCGAAGACAAGTCTGCAGCATCCTGGCCGGGAGTTGAACCCGGACCACCCGATTCACAGTCAGGCGCGCTACGCCTGGGCCACGGCGAGCTGACTCGCATGGCTGTTACGGAAACCTCATTCAGGGCGGCCATATCACAACAGCTAATATCCCGTTCATTAATTTAGTTATTTTGACTTTTGATAGTAAATTAATTATACTGAACTTACAACATTCCGTTGAGAGAGATAGTGGAGTTTTGGTTTGATGAAACCTCAGCAATTTTTTTTTTTTTTTTTATTTATATATATAACACAAGGTTAATGTGCAACTGGAAGACAAACGAACAAAATATTGTAGTCTACAAATCACTCATTTCATTTACAACAAATTCTTTTCGTGAAAAGAATAAGCACTATTTTGAGTTTGAAAAACAAGTCACTTAATGATACTATTCACTTATTTGTGCATCAGAAACATTACGCCAGACTACATGAATTCTCGCTTTATTTGTCCTTCCTTCACCTTGTCAAGAATGAGTGAAATCAGAAAGGTTTAAGTCTCACGATATGACATAATGCAATACATCTGTTGTACATAACAAAGGCTATACTCGTATTTCTTTAAAAAATATATTGATGGCCTTTAGACATCTACGGCACTTGAGATGGTATGTTTCATAGCCTATAGGCATTTTAGTGTGTCAACTACAGGTATCACTGTTGTAAGTTGAATTCAAAACCTTTTGTGTAGGGTGGCCATTAGGGTAATGGTTAAAAAGCCGGACACTTGGACAAGCTAAATAAATTAAAATGCAAGAAGATGCGGCTCCATTTAAAAAAAAAAAAAAAAACATACTTACTGTTGTGATTGCTAAGCGAGATTGAAGTAACAAATACGTATAAAATACAAGAAAAATAATTAGAAGTAATACGAATCATCACCGTAATTAGTAATGGGGTTAGTTTCCAAACAGAATTCAACAATATCAACAGCAATTTGGGTTTATTATAGTTACTAACTTACGTTGGTACTGAAATTCTGAAACTGTACCCACATATTAAACTTGTTACTTTATTGTTATTTCCTTCCTTTTCGAGCTCAGGTTCTGCAGGAAGGCTTGGAAAGTGTCACTGAACGTTCCACCTTTCACCATCTCTTTGTAAGTTTAACACAAAATTGGGAGTTCGGACTTAAAACTCAAGAAAGATCAAGCCAATGCACGGTGCAGTACTGGATTTTGATTTAGTATAATCACTTAAGGTGCAGTTTCGTTTAGGCGATGGTCGTATGCAATGACCGCATTCAGTGAATGCGTGCGACGGAAGCATGTAGTGGGGTAGCTTCGTTTGCGCATTTGGAGCGTGCGCGACGCCGTACTATATACAATCATATGATTTACTTTTCGTGCATTATAAGTTTCAAGACCTTTTTGTAAACATTTTTTTACAGTTTCAGAATTTTAGACATGAATACAAACAACTATAATAATAATATAAGCAGCATTTTAAACTCAACTTTCATTCAATATCAAACAATTGTGTTACTTCAAGCTGCTGTAGTACTCTGCTGCCATCTATTGACCACCAAACTTACTACATCTGTGCATGCAGTCTCTTTCTTTCGGGTTTTACCAACAATTTCACAGCATTTTCGTCCAATTCTTGACGTAACTTTCAATCCTCATCTCTGCTGAAGTTCATATTTGGCACAAAATAATTCCAAATTCAAAGAAAACACGAATGTAAGCTGCACAACACTCCAGCTTGATTGGTCTCCGAGGAGTCGTTCCAAAAGTTGCATGCGACATTATGCGTCCGATGCACAAACCAAACCCGACTCCACTGATTTCTCTTCATCGTGTCAATGCAGTGACGCGTGCAGCAGTTGCTTGTGATCATTGCATGCAATCATCGCACAGACGAAACCGCACCTTTACTGTTAAAGAATTGTCGAGTCCAAAAGTGGTAAGGCTTCGTAGTTCTATCTACATCATCAAATGATGAACAAGCAACTTACAACTTCAATTCTTCAAGTAAAGATTCCCTTCAATAGACTTGTATATCATATTCTCACATCAAATGCCATAACTTGTGATT
>JAGDQP010004592.1:34941-55299 GCA_022664845.1 Lepisma saccharinum | reverse complement strand
AATAAATCACAACCATATTCAATCCACTAATGGATGAGGCCTCTCCCCGAAGGGAGGAGTTGGTCTACTGCTCCCACGCTGACCAGACGAGTTGGGAGAGGAGAGCCGAAGCTCTCACTGTGATCGCTACCTCCTTATTCAGGTAGCTCCCCAATTTGCCTCACGACGCTGGGTGGACGCCGCACAGGCAACACCATCTGGAGTACTGCAACGGTCACCCGTCCAAGCACTGACCAGACCCAGAGCTGCTTGACTTCGGTGATCTTACGGGAACCGGTAGACCAGCTCGGCTAGGGCGTTGCCATATATATATTATATTAGATGTTCATTATTGTAATTATTTATCTTAACTCCTTACTCCTTATAAAACAACAGACTAATGAGAGCTCGCTCATTGTTATTAAGATAATATTCTGACTTAATATTTTTTACTACAGCATACGGCTGGCTTCTCTGTCAGATCTAGTAATTTTTTGGAAAGCAGTCTAGATGCATAAAATTTAGTATACTGAAATTCAGTAAAATTTACTAAAAAAAATTTAGAAATTCTGAAAATGTCTTAAGACTGAAACCATTAGAATAATTGGAAGTTACGTATTTTAAATGAGACTACTAAATGGAGAACGGAGCAGCATACAGCTCGACTGTTAAGCTGGACACCAAAGCAGGACGAATGGCCACCCTACTTTTGTGGTAAGGAAAATACTAGGATACGTCTAAATATGAAGTTCTGTTCAAATTGATTCAACCCAATATATCCATTACTATTGTAGAAGCTGGTGAACCCCCTTAAGAAGAGTGGCTGTGTCGGACAAAATCCTAACGTTAGTGAAACTATTTCTTAACCATACTGACGAATAGCAGGAACTTCAGCTCTCTGGCACAGTGAACCGATGTTAGTTTGTCACTGCCTTTCATCGAATGAAAAACGTTCGAAACGGGACATCCAGTTTTCAGTGAGCTCCGAACCACATGTCTCTACTGGACATCGAAGAAAGAAACCACTAACCGCCCACTGGAAATACTAACTTAGATAAAAGTGATTCTCAGTAGATTAGCATCTTAATGTAATATATTTTCAGACTAAACGTATCAACATACCTCATCGAATCCACCATATATGGCTGACCTAGCTGAACTAATATCGAACCGCTTCCTAACTGATGACAAGTATAGCCGGAATCCCAATCATAATTTTTAATGTCTCCATTCAGCAAGGCATCTCTACTTCGACTTACCCCTTCGATGACTGATGCACTTTTATCTATTTTAGCCACATTCTGCTTTGGAACTGAAACGAAACAAATATTAAAATGAAATAACAATACACGGAGGACATAACACAGAATTAAAATTGATAAACTACATATTGTGGTATTTTCCCCAATATTTTTAAACAATGCAGGCGACGAATTTTCAAGTTCTATGCTTGAGAACTCTGTCAGTAGTGTAGTGAACATCTTGTGCATCAATATTATTTAGAGTGATGACCTTAGTCTTATCCTACATGCCCTTCCTCACCACTCTATTTACCCCCCACAAAAAAAAAATAACTATATTACAGGATTTCATCTGAAGCATCTGCATCAATATTTCATTACATGTGTATAATGACCCATCTGTCATTGTATAGTTCAAGACAAAACAAAACGACCCTGATGCCATATGTTTAATATAGGATTCAAGGTCGTTTAGTTTTGTCCGCGACTATACACGACAGAAATGCATCATCCGTATCATTAGGCTCTATCTTCTTCAGTAACAGGACGAAAAGCTGCGTCCCATTCCACTACGTTATTCTCACTTCTTGTCCTTCACAAGCAGAACCGTTGTCATTTGCGAACTTTACACATATAAACTGCCGATCAGCTATTATTAAAGTGATGTTATAAATAACTTTTAAATACAAATTAAATCAAGTGAGAAAGAGGCGAATTTTCTTTCATTTTAAACTTTAGAAGAACTATACTGACGGAAATTGAAATCCTACAATCAAGGAGTTGTGTTATGAGAATTGAACTTGAACAGCAGATTACTCAGTATGATGCATTACACCGATACAAGCTCTGCTGTTCAAATTTTATTTATCTAGCATCCTTGGCGTTGGGATTTCATTTTCCGTCCGTATATTTTCAACATTGCACATCCTTTATCTGTACTTACTAAAAATCCTAACTAAATGATCTAGTGTTTTAATTTACAATTTAAAATTCCTTTCTTCGATTGCCCATTTAGGGCCTTGGCCTGCAAGACGGTTTCATTCAAAAATGGTGTCACAGTTGGGTTACCTTCACAAAAATCATTCAAATAGCTCCCTGACTGGCTTTACGGTGCTGGGTCAACACCGAGAACTGAAGCAAGGAAGCAAGAACGTTAACCATTTGGCAAACCAGGAACTGTTTTGCTAAAAGACGACTCTAACCAAAACCACATAAGTACAGCATTAATATTTCAAGATCAAGATTCCTGCGACAAAAATATTGGAGTAAGAGGATCATGAACTTCAATAAATAAATTATGTGGATAAAATGTTTTCTAACATTATGGCCAATAGTTTTTGCCCTGACCTAAGAATAGAGCTGGAATTGTCAAATTTGCACGCCATGTTATTGCATGCCTTGTCAACTTGATACTTTCTGTCTTTTGGCTTTGAAGTTCTTGTGAACTACGCGTACTAAAATAACTCAAGGTGGAAGTACTACCGGAAAATAAATACAGTAGAACCTCTGTTATCCGAAATAAAGCTTTAAATGCTTCTACAGTTGGACAACTTCTTATACAACAAAGTTTACTGTTTTTTGAAAAATCTTCTATCTTTTTCTGTTAGCATTTCAAATGTTATCTTTTTCGATATTTTTTGCCCTTTGGTTAACAGAGGTTTTACTGTGCAGGGTCGTAATCAAGTTTCTCAATTTGCAAGAACTGAAAAAATCTACGCAAGGACGAAAAGTGTTTATCCCTAAAAACAGACTGCACCGGTTCCTAACTGGCAAAACGGAAGAAACCTGTCATTATGGCTGAGAGCACGACTCGAAACTGCTTGCTTACCTCTCCACTGCGGACACGAAGTCTGAGACTCTAACCAGTAAACTACGGGGGCTGAGTGCTTATAAACTTCTGGTACGCTCTGGGAGGCGGTATGGGTTTGAGTCCCTTCATAATGACCATCCTGACAAGATTTTTTACCTGATTTTTCTTTCCCACCTGCCAAATGGAATCTTCATTAGACTCTGGCCCCTTCCTTCTTCCACGACTATAGCTAAGCTAAGAAGTGACGGTCTTCCTTAACGCACTCAGCAACCTACAATATTTCTTGAAACCGTGGATGGTTTAGATGTGGGTCGGTAATTTTTTTCCGGAAGTAGAACCCTGAACAATGTTCGTCTACCATAACTAAGGAAAAACTAACACTAATCAAGACGATTAAATTCTAGTTACGAAGTAAGCACACTAGTACCATTACATGTGACGAAATATCTTAAAAAAACATCCCGATAGGGTTAAGTATCCATAAATGACACAAACTGAACATAAAATCTCTCAAACAACAAAACAATAAAAAATAATATATCAAAGGCTCCAGAAAAGAGATTTTACTCACCAATTAATCCTTTCTCCAGTTCAAATGGGGTGTTCGTGTACATAGCTTCAAAAGAAACAACATGGAACACTTTATTGACGGTGTTATTCGTACCAACAATCCTTATGTAACGCACAACACGTGGTTCAAAGTACAAATATTGCCACGACCTGCAGAAATACCGTGAGTAGTCTATAACTCTCACCCAGTCTTTTTGGTCCATGGAAACTTCGATGTAATAGGAGTAAGACCTATAAACAAAAACAATACATTTATGCATACAAGGCTAACTGGAAGTTTATCTAATATACAGAACTAATACTAGGTGTGCAACGGTTTATGCTGAAAATATATATAAAACTACGAATATTTTAAAGAGCAAATATGAACACTCGTGACATGTTCACATATGAGTTTCGACCTCTTTCCCCGCCTACCAGAAAACTAATAAATACTTCAATTGTAAATTTACGTGGGGAGGACCACATTTTAAACTCTTTATCCTCGCTGTCATCGTATCGCACAACAATACGGTGACAGTAAACACTTATTGATATATTGGTCTTATCAGGTAAGAAAGGAAGGGTAAATACTGCCGGGATAAATGAAGCCGTCCAATGAGGTTTAGAAAAAAGAAACTCGTTGGATGACTTCATTTCTACTGGCAGATTTTTACACTTTCTTTCTTATTTGATGAATTCTGAATTTAATTTTTAAGGCCTTTAGGCAACTTTCGCTCAGGCCGAATGGATGATGATGGAATAATCGATTGGTGAAAGGAAGAAACTGGGAGAACTCCAAAAAAACCCACGCACCCTGTGTTTATCCACCACAAAGCCCATATGAGCAGAAATCGAACCGAAGACCTCAAGCACCAGAGATGAGAGCTCTACCATTGCCTTACCTGATAAAGCCAATCTATAATTGGGGAAACTAGTAGTGTTTACTACCGCCATGTTGTGTGCGAGTTTAATAAATACTTGTTTAATAATAACTACACCACACTTAGAATCCATCACTTTTTAAAATTACTAAAATCAATAAATATTCTAATACCACTAATTACTAAAATCAAAACTGCTTTTCTGCAAAATGAAATATAGTACAGTATACTCAACAAACTAGATTTGTTGTCGAACATGCATCTGACTACACAAAAAATGACTTGATTTTTCTTCTTGTTTAGAGAAAACAGAAGGGTTGAGAAATCTTTCCTGGGCAAGATCAAACCAGTTTTCATGACGAACACCTACTTCTCGAAGATCTCTTCTAATATTGCCCTCCCAACGACGTCTTCGTCTTTCCAACGGTCTCCTTCCATCCGGCTTTCCAACCAGGATAGAATATAATCTTAGTTTTTTCCCCCCATCCGAGCTACATGGCCTGCCCACCTTATAGTCGTCGCGATTTCCTTATTCTTACAACATCTGGTGAATCGTACAGTCCGTGGAGTTCTTCATTATGCAGTCTCCTGCATTCTCCAGTCATCTTGTCCCGTATATCTTTCTCGAGACCACACACGTAATTTAGGTTCATCTGCTAGGGTCGTACTCCAACTTTCACAACCGTAAAGTATTACCGGCAGAATAACTGTTCTGTATATTATCAATTTCAAATTTCCTGATATTTATTAACCGCGGTGTTAGAAGTTTTTGGACTGAATAGAAACATGCGCTGCTCTATACTAAGCGACTTTTTACTTCTTCCGTTACCTCATTTTTGCTTGTTACGTATTCTCCCAAGTATTTAAATTTGTTTACTTTCTCTCTGACTTCATCCTTAATTATTATGTTTTTATTTTCATAGTGCACTACTCTCATTGAATAAATAAAAAAAAATCCGTTTAAACTGTAAATTACATTAATAAAATATATACGCAAACAGTTTTTTACCTTCTGTTAAGCTTTCATTGGTTGTGAGCGCAAATTTGCTCATTATAACCTTAGAATTATACAAGTCCTCTGTTGGTACAAATATTCAAAGGAGGCTGCTCTACAAAAAATCATTACGAAATTCCTGAAATATAAATTTCGTACTTACCGTATATCTTTATCCCAAAGTAGCATTTTAACATGATTGATAATGCATTGCATTCCAAGTTTGATCAGAATACCCTGCTCTGAATTGTCGTTGATTGCATGTCGAGTGAAACCTCGTTCCATGTCATAATTGTGGCAGTCTCCATCCAGCAGGGCAGAGCGCATCTCTCCTTGCAACACCTGAGTTCCATGCCTCGGGTGAGCCACATTTTCCTCCGCCACTGTAAGAACATTTATATACGTCAAAATTTTCACTTTTTTATTTCTGAACTAAACTGAAAGCACATTAACACTGCTGCCCGATAGTAAGAAAAAGGAAAGCCGCCGGAGTCCAACTAGAAATCAAATCTATGCGTTCCTCTTTTCACTTTCTTAAAGTAAACATCACCTGTTAAATTACCGTATTTACTCGTATCTAATGGGCACCCCAATTTTAAGAAGCTTGAAACAATAAAACAAAAACAGGAGAACGCGCAGATGCACAGCAGGTGAAAAAATTACCATAATTTTACCGCATACTACAATGAGTTAACGTTATGAATTTTAATATTATTATTTGTATTACAATATGTGGTTATATCACTTTTTGTCTTTCATCTCTTGCTGAAGCCAAAATCACTTTGAAGTTTATAACAACTACAACAATGCCTACAAAAATATGGTATTAGTAGAATTCGGCGACCAATAAGAAGAGAAGGTTAACCAAAATAAAATATGAAAGCGCGCGAAGAGAGGAATGACAAGCAACAAGGTAGCCACGTGAATCCTAAAGCAGAACAATAGGCAGAATTTTCATGTTTGCTCGAATCTAATGAGCACCCCGATTTTGGACACTAAATTCGGCTTAAAAAAAAAGTGCTCATTAGATTCGAGTACATACGATAAATATTAAAATATAATCTAACTGGCATAAGTTTGCCCATCCCTGAACTATCCCTCTTTCTTATACATATAGGGATCCCAGTAATGTCGAAACACACATAAAATGTAACTTTACCTAAAAAAAAAAAAAAAACACCCTTCATCAGTGTTTTAGCAGAGACCTTATGGTGTTTTGGTCAATTTTAAGCCTGTGAGCCTTATCTAAAACTGTGAGAAATAAGATTACTTTTCACCGCAACTTTCGGAAGTGGACATCACTTCTTCAGATAAGCATGATGATACCTAGATGTGTACGAAATGTAGAGTTTGGTATTCACAAGCAATAAAAAGCAAGACAGATTCCAGCTGAATTCAGGGCAGCTTTTTCATGCAACTATGTTCATGTGTGACGACTCTTGTGAAAAACTGTCTAATAAATCAGTGAGACACATTCGTTTCATGCACATTTGGTGAGGGAAAGTTCTGGTCAGTAGCGTAGATAGGAATTTCTCAAAGGGGGAGGGGGGGATATTTAGAAAATGACATCCTTGGCAGTTATACAACACAACACAATTTTCGGGGCTGCTGCTTTAATTTTAGACCAGCAAAATCATGCGTGAAACATATACACGAATAGATTATATCCTTGTAGTTTGCTTAGTTTAGTCATAATTCTAATATAAATTTAGCCGTATTTCAAATTCCAACTTGTATTTTGTCAAGAACGAAGAGTTTTTCGACCAGTATTTACTTTTCCGCTCACTTTGATGACAGATTTCTCTTCTAGAACTGTCAGTTCGTTCAGTCACAAATGAAAGTTTCAGTTTTTCAAAGATATATTTATTCGCTTCAAAGTATAAAATATCATCTTTGGCGTAGATGTGGGTGCGGGTTGTACAAAATCTGAACCACTTTTAAAAAGTTTGGAAATCGGATATCCCTCCATTGTAGTTTGAATAAAACATTTTACTTTTATTAATTTCGCTTTAGAAAGTTTCAATTACTGTAGAATATTTTATATACAAAGGACCATTCAAATTCTTCTAATTATGGGAGGCTATTTTCTCGTGTTCGGTGTCTTCATTATGAAAAAGATAGCCTCAGCTGACACTTTTATTATCGTACTATCTGTTTTTTAGTTGAGTTCTGTGGATATTGAATATTCTAGACCCATACTATTATTTCATACAGCTCAGTGACGTATCCAGGCGGAGAGTTCAGAGGGTATTGACCTCTTCCAAACTCCGACATCTCTGTAAACTTGGCATAATTTTAGGCGTAATTATGTGACTTCATATGCAGACCCTCTTCGAACCTCCCCCAATTTCCTGAACACCCTAAGAAATAAATCTGGACCTTTATAGATATTTTCATAGATTCTTCCGTACTTTGATTTACTGCAACTTGTTTTGTCTTGCTTCCGACAGTTTTCTTTAGTTCTTTTAAACTTTACAACACCACCTTTGGCATTAGTCACAGCTTCTACTAAGTGAAGGTGTTCCTTTTGTAAGAATCTGTACAACAGTTAATCGTAGGGAAACACTAATCCAATCGAATAAAAACAGCGAAGAAATAAGAAATGCATTGAATACATTACATGCCTTTAATTTGAACTTGACATTATTCGATAAAGAAATATGGACAATTTCTTCGAACACAAATTAGGTTAATTCTTTAAAATCATGACTTATACTTTCATATCTGTTTTCTCATACTTAGTAATTTCTTTATGCTCTAGGTCTAGGGGTTATATTTACACTGTTCATGATGCCACAAAATGCCTGTTCGTAAGCGGATATATATAAAAAATAAATAAATAAGTGTTCCAATTGTTCCCAAATAGTTCAATTTCAGTCGAATATGAACTGTCTTAAATACTTCCACATTGAATTGCACAATACTCTTAAATTGCAGCAGGGTACTGTCACCTTGAACATTTTAAAAATTTCCTAGCAAACTGCTATCACCATCATATTCTTATTAAAATAAGAACTCATAATTAACACCAAAATCTATCAGATTTGATAAATTGTTTTCGTCAAGTCCCGACCTTCTTTTTTCACAACACCATGTTGGGGGGAAGATCTGCCAGGTTGTTATCGAATCACGTGAATATTTTTTTTTTTTTTTAAATCTTATACACTCATAATTAACGTAGCTACCAACAATGGAGAATATTCTATGTTGGTCATATTAGAGTTTCATACGCTAATGAAGAAAAACACTGCATATTCAGGCAACGAATTCCTTAATTAAAACTTGATTGCAGATTTCAATCATTTGATTTTAATGGTTAGACTCTTCTCTCCTTATAGTTGAACGCAGAAGTCTTGTGGTCTTAGACCACCGTCTTCAAGGTCCCGGGTTCGAGTCGATTTTAACAAGCATTGCACTTATTCAATCGCTACAGGTCGAAGTCAAAAGTTACCAACATGTTCCATACAAATAAAGTTTAACAAAGTTCACCTTCTCCCCTTATGATCTGAAAGGTCATATTAGATCTACCGTTCTTACAATTATATGCTTCCAAACATAACTTAATTCTATTTCTTGCGGAATATTATCTTCCCAAGTTCATATAGGTGGAGTCAAGGGGGAACAAATCTCCCATATCCCCCCCCCCCACCTTACCTACGCCACTGGTTTTGGTTAATAATTCATAATGTCACCAAACAGCCTATCCACTATCGCAAATAACCTTTCCCTTTAGTGTTGTTTTCATTGTTTTTTCCGATTATTGTCTGTTTATTGGAATTTAGTCAACCAGTGGAAAACATTGCGTAGAAGGATGGTTCCAATCTACAAAATATATTTTAACAAAAATATTTTATTTTCCTTTTAAAAACCAAATTACCTTACCTTACGCTAGTTGTTCTTTTTCATATTACATTGATTAATGTTTATTAATTAAATACTTCTTCCAAGACAAAATTAAGCAACGATATATGGGCAGTACGCGCATTATAGCTTACGTTCTTCCTGAGAACATTCCTTGTACTAAACATATGAAAGATTTATAAAAACAAATAGTATAAATAGGTAAGTTTAATACAAATATGTAGTAAAACAGTATATTTAAATCTCGCATACTTAATTTAATTTATTAATGCTGTCATGTTACGATAGTCTCTAAGTATATATGCACGATATATATATATAGTAATTAATACATCGTAATAATAATATCAATTATTTCAACTGTACATAGTTGTATATTATACAGGGTGGTAATCTAACGTACCTACAAATTTCGAGGGATGACAGTCCATTAAAAAAGTAAAAACAAAATTCGGGAAAAGCAAGATCAAGTCAACGGAGTGAAAATTCCGCATTTTTCGCAGCTACAGACTACTGAAAGCGTGATAAAATGAACTTCAGAGTTTCAAATTTCCAATGCCAGTAACGGTAAAGACGATGCAGCATGCCATTCTCGAAGGCTTCAAACTTACTCTGTCCAGAAATCCGTATTCCAAAATTTCGCATTTAGTGCACAAGGGAGGGAGGAGGGAAAAAGTTACCAGAAGTAAATAAAGTTAGTTCGGAATGAGCAATCAATAATTCGTTTGGGTGAAGTCGATATCTCGTATGTTTCCGTTGCAACGAACGTTCTGTTTATCTGTTCTCAATGAGAACGTTTTTGCCCGGTTGGATGGGTGTGGTTACGTAAGTTATCTTTACTCATACGCAAAGTCGTCTTATTCATTCTAATTTCGACTTGCCTTTTCTTCGGAGAATTTTTGGGAATTGCCTACTTCCTCTCTAAGGAATCCCTTGCTCACCCATTGCACAATTTTAAAATATATACGGAACAGTGCAGGCAAAATTCACAGCTGTTTTGTTGAACACGCGTCGCATCATCAACATCGTCACTCCCTCATCGTTGTTGTTTCTTGTTTTTCTTACTTTCCTTTCTTGAAGCTCTTGTGTCAGTCGTTCCTGGTTCACTAGGTTGTAAATTTTCTGGAATTATTACCATCTTCCAAATTTTTAGTTTCCCCTTCCTTATCTGTGTTTTTCAGGACTGCATGATATATATCTTCTGGAATTGATAGTTCCTATATGCGTGATAAATTTACTAATTTCTCATTCGACTGTTCCATAATTTGATTTGCGAGCGTATAATTGTATATGAGATCTTAGTGAACTCAATCTTCTGCTATTAATGAGAATGGGTGACAGTAGTCTAACACTGCGTTCGATATAATAACACCTTTATCCTATCAATTTTTCTGTTGCTGCCGAACTGCCTCACTAATCTGTGTCTTAATAGCTGCCCCAAAGCTCAAAATTTTAAGCCCTGTGTTCATATTATCAAATAACAAATATCACATGGAATTACTTAAAACGTTAATTTCTAATTTCAGTTCTTCCTAACGTAGTCAGTGATGTATCATCAATTAATCGGAGTGATATATGCTGTTTCAGTACGAACTTTAGCCAAGTAAGCAAAGCACTATATTTTCTCAAACCAAACTATATGATGTTCCTGTATCCGGAAGGATTGTTAGATTTTATCCACTTAATGTTTACCGTCACATGAAGCAATGAAGCATCGTCCATGTTTACACAGTTTAAATTATCATCTGTTACCAACAGGATGTAACCTTCGAAATGAGATGCGAACGAACGAATAAATAAATATTGAGGGTTCCGTGCCAAAAGGGTGTACGCGACAATTTGAACGAAATTGAGATTTTGATGTTAGTATGATCATTGTTGTACTGCATTAACTGCCAACATTTTATACCAGAAATTTCTAACAGGGTACATAAAGCAAATTCATTTTGGGATGTGCACTTAACACCATTGCTTGACTGGCAGTTTTTTTTTTTTTTTTTTTTTTTTTTTTTTTTTTAAAGTCTCCTCAAAAATTTTAATATTGTCGCTTTCCTCTTTTACAACGAAACCCTCAGAACATAAACAAACAAAATATAATACTCACTTAGGTATCCTCGATACTTGAGTTCCGTGTCACGACATTCTGTGCGGGCCTGTATCGCGTCGAGGATACAATCCGGGCTGACGATCCCTGCAGGCCGAACAACTGTAAGAAGTTCAGTTAACGTCATTAAAGGTAGCCTAACTGCTGATAGAATGCTCCTTGAGTCTTCATCTGGGTTATGCTGAGCCCACTCACATACAGCTCGGAAGATTTCCACTTCTGGAGCACAGAACGAGTCCCTCATGATAATCTCTTTTAAAGCGCTCTGTGAACAAAAAGTTTTATGGAATTACATATAAAACTAATAATAGACCATTAAGATTAAGAAATCTCAACTGAGGTAATCGATAAAACAAAGACGAAGCTATTCCCTGAGCGATATGCACGCGAAATGAACGTCTCATGGGGGATGTGGAGGTAGCGCTGAACATATTATTGACCTACGGTACGAAGCGAGGTGCCCAGGAGTACCAAGGACATTGGTATTCAGTTTGATAGGAGGCTGAGTGCCCCTCAAAGCGCCAGGCATGGCACTGCCAGAAAAGTGTCCAGCGTCCTGTCCGGGATTTGAACCCGGGCCACCCGATTCGTAGTCAGACGCGCTACCGGCTGAGCCACGGCACAGATCGTATTTATATTTACGTTGTTGTTGCAATGTATATCCGGTAATATATCGTTTGTAAAGTACATATATATATATAATTTAACTAATCTGGTACACTGATGATTGATTCAATAAAAATTTCGGGCCTTACAAATTCTAAAACGAAATTAGTTCTTTGTTAATGCGTGGTTTTCGAGTCATTATGCGGCAAGAATGACGAGGTAGCAGGCCACTGCAAAGGCTGCAGTTCTAATTGATCAACATCTCAAATAATTTTCAATAGCGTGTTGTTAGGTAAAACGAAAAATACTCTCGACCATTTTATTTTAGACCGGAGTTCATTACTTTAATTTGATAGCCAGCAGAGAACTACAGAGTGCCAAATCTACGTAGAATTCCAATAAAAATATCTACACTCTTCTAGTCACTTTAGTATTACTATAGCTTGATCTGCATAATTTCCTCCCAAGGTTATCGAAAAGGGTTGCTTCTGATTTAACTACCTTTGTGACTATTGCTGAGAACGCTGTTTGAATCGATACTCTTGTAAATCTGTTACACAAATGACTATGAAAATAAGGTAAACGCGCCAGTAATGGACACTTGAAGAGAAAAGTTGTAAAATAAAGCGTTTCACTAGGGCGGAAATCATTTCATTAACGTGCGAAAAATTAGCATAGTATGTTGTGATGTCCCTCAATATTATTCGCTCGTCATTGGTTTCATCTGACATGATTTTGAAGTTAGTTCCATGGTATCACCTACTCTTCCATGCATTCTGTTAAGCAAGTGATAAAGGTAAGAGCTTTTGTTCTTTATTCATGAAATTACAATAACGAATATTTTTCTTCTTCTGCACTATTATGTATTATGAAATGTCCTTGTTTCAAGCATATAAATCGCAAAACCAGCTATAATTTAGATCTGTTATGCAAAGCAAGGAGTGTCCATTACCGGTACGGCAAAGTAAGTTTTTGTCTAGTTTTGGACACTCACTATTCATTATTGCGTTGAAATTAAAATCCTTGATTGACTGAGTTGTTATCAACGTCCTAAGCGAGTTGGTGAGCTTCTACGGACGAGACTTACAGTTCCTGGTCAAGTAGGCTCCGAACCACTCTGTTCAATAGCCCTCAGCGGAAATTGAACTCATGACCACGCACGTACAAACCGAGCGCGCTAAACTCTCTACCACTCCGAGTGCGAAATGATAATTCTGTTAGTTGTTTTATTTCAACTTGGGAATCATTATTTACTCTTCATGACTAAAAAATTTGTCAGAAAATTATATGGTCCCATTTTTTCCAATAATGGACGCGGAGATATCCATTAATGAAATGATTTATTTCAGTATTGGACACTATTCATTACAACTTAGATTTGCATTTTTATCGCCACAAGTAATCTATGGCTCAGGCTGGGACTGGGTAGTGGAAAAGAAGCGGGAAGGAGCCTAAGCTGAAGGAGCCCTGAGTGCATTTATCTGGTATAACTAAGGAAAAAAACTTGTTAAAACTTCGGTAAGGATGGTCGACCGCTGTTTTCGAACCCAGAACCTTCAGAAGGATCGATCACTCAGTGGAATTCCATGAAACAATCAAATAATCGAAAAACAGCATTAAAGATATCATCTTGTTTAATACTATTAAACATTACTGGGATATCCAAGTTTTTTCGTGTCCATCACTGGTACAAAAATTACGTTAGACAAAAAAAGTGATTTACTCTCAAGAAAGCATGGGGAACGTGTAGCATTCTCATTTGATCAATATACTTGAACTGTATTTGAGATAAAAATTATAACGGTGAAAAGTGTCCATTACTGGTGCGCTTACTAAAAGTCATTGCCGGTATATATCATGGCTACCTTATCACAATCACAAAACAAGGTGTATACCAACTATCCACAAGGTCTTACTCTTATTCAAAACATATGGTGAGAGTAACTGAGGTCCTTACGTATGAATTTACTTTAGATAAGTTATGACTACAAAATTTCAAGGTTGTAACTTATCCTCTGTTTTCCAGTTCGTCTAAGAACTTTACACTCTGAAACGATGGATTTTACTGTGAAGGACCAACGTGCTTTCTTTTTGTTTCTGGATTGAAGACGGAAGTAAAGGTTTCAATCACTTTGATCGCAGACTCTAGCAATTGGCCAATGGTAGCACAGTTCGTTGTCAAAATACCACTAGGAATTGTAATACGCTTCCTACGCAGAAGAACCGAACCACTTGCAGCATTCGTGAGTTTGAACCCAGCGGCCGACAACCCTGACTGAGGTTTTTTTCTCAGTCATACCAGACAAATTCCGGGATGGCACCTTCAACATAAGCCCTGGTCAACACCTACCCGAATCCTTTCCCCTCCTCTATCCCGACATGAAACTCAGATGCCTAAAGGCCATAAATAAAATTGGAAATTCCTACGCAGAAGAAACTCCTCTGCACTCAAAACCAAGCGATTTTCTTTTGAGGTGCAAACAACACTGGTGTCTCCTGGCAAATATTCTGTTGATTGCCACCCGCCAATAAATTCACGAACCCACTTCCGAACAGTACAGTCAGTAAGGGCACTATAACCCGCAAACGTCCTCAACTGATAAATATCGACGGCTTTTCACCACGTGCACATACAAACATTGCTCCACAAAGAATACACAGTTTTGGACAGTAACAAAAACAGAAAGCCTTGAAATTTTGGACAGTTATAACGAAGTCTAAACTCACACGTTAGGATATTTAACTACTCACCGTATTAAAAAAAGGCATGGACTTATGGATGCACCTCGTACAATAAATATTTAAATTCAGCCTTGCACTCTTATAAATATTAGTTCTCTAAATCAACCGATAAATCTAACATAATGATGCTTCACAAAACAACTAGCACATAAATATACAACGAGACAATAAACCATTAGTATAGACAAGATGTAACTACTTACTGCAGAAAGATTCAGAAAACTCTCATTGTTGATGACTTCTAACGCATGACGATCCATAAATGAACAGCAAAATCTTGTAAGAAACTGTAATTGGTACAACCGCGCTGCGTCATATATTATACACACATTACGTATGTTTAAAATTTCCCGTAAATAGTCAGAAATGGCTGCTTCCAGATCAACAAATCCGTACAAATGGGCTAAACCAAGGATGTCCAAAATTACGTCCTCCTGGGGATGAAAAAAAAAAAGAAACTGTTAATACAAACTCAGTAAAAACGAACTGTAATACTACAAAATTACAAGAAATGCAATTAAATTCTTTCTTACAATAAATAATAATAAAGTTAGAATTAAACCTATTTACATCTTAAGCATGCCAATCTTTCACACGTGTATATCCATAGCACTGATGTCACATCCGCTTACTTTCCACGACCACCTGCAAATTTTTTTTCCAGTTTTTTTTTTTTTTTTTTTATTGATGACTCTGGAACTTACCAGCATATGCCATCTTTCGACCTTAAACAGTTCCCTACTCCGTTTGTATCGTAAGGACATGTTTGTGGTCCACGTCACAAAAATCAATTACGGAATATCGCACAGTGGTATGTGATCTTTTTCTGTGAAACCTGAATCTCTACAATGAATGATGAACTTGAGCACTCGTTTGGAAATGCTGCAATCTCTACTGCACAAAGTGTTTCCTCAAGTTAGAACTGTTTTGAAGATGAACACATCACAGTGGCGATCCAGGTACGTATCCAGAAGTTGGCTTTGAGAGTGATCAATGGGCTTCCGGAAGGGGGATATACAAAGTGTGTCTCGGCATGAAATGTCATACTAATTCTGCCTAAAACTCTGTATTCTAAATACGTCCCTGTGGCGATCATCAACAAGGACCGATGTCAACACAGCGAGGGCGAGGAAATTTGTACAATCTCATAGAAAATTAAGTGAAAATGACTGCAGAAAAATTCAATATGAATCGAGAATGTATTTGCCTCATACTAACACACAATTTGCGGATAACTTTGGTCAAAATACCTAACCTAACCACGAACAAGAACTTACAATATAAGTTCTCCAGGCTGAGCGCTTGCATGATCACTCTAATTTCTCCGGGAAAGGTTAAAGGTCGAAGAGGACAGATTCTAGTAAGCAGCAGGGTTGTTACAAAGGAGAAAAGCCTCTTGGAGGACTTCGCACATAGCTGATGACTAATGAAACTAATGGCTTTTTAATTCATCGGTGCGAACCAGAATCTCTCGTCGAAAGACGGAAGAGCGCTAGTGAATAAATAATATTGTTTTCCTTTCTTTAGGTAACACGTATTCTAACTTTTTATTTCTCGCGAATACGTACAGCAACCTTAAAATATATTTTTCAATACTAGAACTGTTCCATATTAGTGTTTCATAATTACATCAATAACACATACAAGGAAGAGAAACCTTTTTCATACTTGTACCAAAACCTGTATCTCATACTGCACATCATTTCTCTACAGTTTACATCCTCTGTTTGAACCTATCACATTAACAGTGGGGATATGACATCAAATAGTGTACCTTACTTTTCTCATATTCATGACTTCTACCAGTTATTTCGATGAATTCATCTAGAAAACACTGCATGCAACGCCTACTTAATGATATGCAAGACACAAGATAATGGTGGAAATGATTTATCAATCACTACTAAATATTTACTGCGCTGTCTATGCCCATCCAGCGATAAGCAGAGGCTTAAATCAAAGCAATGAAGGATGGTCTTGTTGAATTTCAATGTATTTTTTGCCTTTACCCATCTAATGGCTCAAGGCCGGGATAGAGTACAGAAAAGAATGCAGAAAGAAGTTGGCCAGGGACTGTGTTAAAGGCATTTACCTGGTGTGACTGAGGAGAAACCTCAGTCAGGAACGGCGGGCGCTCGGATTGAACCCTTTTCCTCCCGAATGCGAAGCCAACGCTACCAACTGAGCTACGGCCACTCGGTGGAGAGTGGTTTATCATTATCAGGTAAATCTCCGCCATAATACTTTTAATAAAAAAATATTTTTTTCTCTCCCGAATTGTGACCGCGTCCAAGTATTTGTCTTTTAGATTTGAGATAAGTCTAGAATTTCACAGTAATTTCTAGATTTTGTCAGAAAAAGACGAAAGTATTTCAAAAAAGTAAAGGAAAAGTTCATATCGGTAACAGTTAGCACGTAAAGTATGAATTTGAAATGCATTTATTAATAATAATTCCCTTACTTGCGGCGGCCAAGTCTCGAAATTGTACGTCGATTGAAAAATAACGTGCTTGCGACAAATTTCGTAATAAGTCAATGCTAAGGTCATAGTAATTCTAACATTTATTTTCTGAATTAAGTTCTTGAGTACAATGAAGAGGTATACAAAAAATCAGCATATAATTACAACTTACTTGTACATCAAATGCAATACATAATACAATCATTTAGTTCTTTCAGTCATATTTTACAGAAAAGCTTAAATATTCTCGGTAATCCAAGTTTTATTTAAACAAATGTTATTTATTTTATTACTACTTTTTTACTACACGTTTGCAGAACAAAATCCTCAATAAAAAAACTAAGAACATATGGAGTGCCTTGACTTCATAACCAGCTACTAGGACCTGGGAGTGTGTCACTGTCTGAGAAGTGTTCTATACAGTATACATAGAGAACAGACTGCGCCGTGGTGGTGTAACGGATAGCCCGGGTCCGAGTCCCGGTGGTTGTCAATTTTTCTGTGTTAATTTCAATAAACATTTTTTATTTATAAAAAAAAAAAAAAAAAAAAAAAAACTGGCTCTAATATAGTTCTTAGAACGCACCAACAGGTAGTACCAAAGCGAACAGAGTCAAGACCAAAACAGTCGTCACTATTTAAATAAGAAATTAATCCTAAGCATTAAATTGTCTAGTTTGCGAAGATAAAAAACGAGAAACAAACTGACTAACACCTCCACCCCACCCCACCCCAACATTATTTGGCCACCTAAACACATCGTTCTTTCGCTAGATTTAGAGAATGGTTATAATAACAATCAACTAAATAAATGGCGCAGCGGTGCACTATCGACTTCCAAAAACTTTATAATCAACTTTATTTCATGGATGTTAGGATGCCTTACATCTCTTGTGTCATGCTAGTTAAGGAAGATTTTCCAAAAATAAGGCATATTTCCTGACTTATGCGTACTCATACATGGTATCTACAAATTTAATGAAATTCCCTGAGTTTTCCCATAATAATTTATTTTCCAAATTCCCGGAGTTCTTAGTATAGTGGAACATGTAAATAATACGCAATGACATTTTTTTTAAAATCTCACCACCTTTTCTTTTCATCTTTTACATTATTGGCATTTCACAAGTGACAAAAAATCCGATGATTTCGTTAAAACAGAGTTGTAAACACATTGAAAAAATCCGGTTAGTATGGAATCAAACCCAGACCTCTACCTTGCCGGGGCAGTGCTCTTACCAACTGTGGACAGGTCCACCTCATAAATTTCCCTGAGTTTTCCTCATAAATTATAGATTTCCCTCAGTGTTCTAGTTTTATAAAATTCCCTGAGTATTACAGGTTTTTACCAGAGTGGTAGACACCCTGCCAATATGATCAGAAAAATTATACACAAGGTGAAAGGTGCATATATACAGACAACGAACTTAAATCTGAAGTCTACGAAATAAACTGAAGTTGTGGGAGGAAATACATGACTAAACACCCGCTTAACAATTAGAATCAATAAAAATGAAAGGGACGCTAATTCAGACACCGTGTTGGGTCTTTCCAAACATTTGCGATTTGAACATTATCAGATACCCTCCTCTTCCCGGGTAATTCAGAATTCAACAAAATATCGAACAGACTACCACGGAAGTTTGTCCCAACATTTTGAATAAGCCAGAATTAAATACAGATAGAAGACCTCTGCTTAAACCTTGGTCTCGCTCCATAGAAGTGATACATAGGAAAAACAACACTTTCAACTGTTCAGACCGTCACCTAGCAATATTGCTATATCCAGGTAGAGTAATAGAATTATAAAAAATACTATTGTAAAACCTTCAATATTTTTATTAACATATTCATTCACCATATTATTTTCGATAAAGATAAGATAAAATGAATTTATGGGCGGTAACAGCACTATGGCTTACGCTCGTCTCGAATTATTTTCGAGTCCACATCACTTTCAATGCACATGTACACTAAATAAATACAACAATATAAATGCATAAGTTGATCAACAAGTTTAAAATTTTCAGTACACTATTTCACAGTCCAAGTTCATTTCGTTGAATACGCACATATAATAAATTACAAATATTCATGTACATGTTTACAATTATCCGTAATATTCCATATCCGTTTGATTCTATATAATATGACGTGGCAACGCCTGTACAACAGCTGACGTTCAAACTACACAAAAATAGTACTTGAACACTTTATAATAAAATTTCTCCTACTACGGGTATACTTACACACTGTTTACACTTTATTTACACATCCAAATAAACGTATATATAAACATTTTACATCACAAAAGTAATTAGCGCTGAAAAAATTACTTCCGCAAAGGGATTGGTACTTGGTACCACGAGGACAATGAAGATTTATATTTCCACGGTACGTAAATTCTTTTATAAAAATTATTCCCCGTGTGTTAAATATGTCTTGAATCAGAACAATTCCCTCTTCAATCTTACGTTATTCCTCAAAATTATACTTGTTCTCCTGTGACATTATATTTACTATAACCACGCTTCACCCTACTGCGTGTATACAGGGTGTTGTAAAGCAAAACCAACAAACCTACCCCACGAGATTCCTGGTATGAAAATAAGAAAAAAAAAAAAAAAAACTAACAGATCATCGACAGTGCACAAATACTTTTCTTCGGCTCTAGACACTGCGAAAAGTGTGGGAAAATGAAATCTAGAGCTTGATATTTCCAATGATATTAATAGTAGAACTGAGGCTTCGGCTCTAGATACTGCCGAAAGTGTGGGAAAATGGAATCTAGAGCTTGATATTTCCAATGACATTAATAGTAGAACTGGGGCTTCGGCTCTAGAAACTGCGAAAAGTGTGAGAAAATGAAATCTAGAGCTTGATATTTCCAATGACATTAATAGTAGAACTGGGGCTTCGGCTCTAGAAACTGCCAAAAGTGTGGGAAAATGAAACCTGGAGCTTGGTATTTCCAATGATATTAATAGTAGAACTGAGGCTTCGGCTCTAGAAACTGCGAAAAGTGTGAGAAAATGAAATCTAGAGCTTGATGTTTCCAATGACATTAATAGTAGGACTGGGGCTTCGGCTCTAGAAACTGCCGAAAGTGTGGGAAAATGGAATCTAG
>JAGDQP010004592.1:0-34931 GCA_022664845.1 Lepisma saccharinum | reverse complement strand
CTAGAGCTTGATATTTCCAATGACATTAATTGTAGAACTGGGGCTTCGGCTCTAGAAACTGCGAAAAGTGTGGGAAAATGAAATCTAGAGCTTGATATTTCCAATGATATTAATAGCTTCAAAGAGCTGCTCTATCCAAGAATAACATTTACAAAATTGTACAATGGATGCACAAGAGATTTCCCAAAGGAAGCAGGGTATTCCCAGTCATTCTCTGAATTAATGTGGGTCGAAATAAGACGACTTTGAGTACAGTGATAAACGTAATCACTGGCATCAGACCAGGCAATGAGTCTCTTTTACTGATAAGAAGTACAGCAAATGCTCGTTGAAATGCAGTATGTAATTTAATTCTATTTGTTATGCAACCACACATCTTTCTTTTAAAATGGTTGCGATAGGAAACCTGTTTGAGATATTGACTTCCCGCAAACGACATATTATTACCTGATCGAAGGTAGTCCTATTCATGCATATTTCGACCCACCTTATTTAAGATCTGAGAATCCTCTAGTTTCCTTCAGGGAATCTCTTGTGCATCCAGTACACAATTTTGGAATATGCATTTTTGGATGGAGCAGGTTTGAAGTCTTAGAGGGTACCGCCTTAATTGTATTGGAAATATAAAGCTCTAAAGTTCATTTTCTAACGCTTTCGGCAGCCTCTAGCGCGGTAAGGAAGCATTTATGCATCCTCGATGGTCTATATATTTCTAATTTTCATGTCAGGAATCTCGTTTGCAACACTCTGTATAATAATAATAATAATAAAAGCTCACCTACGATGCTTCCCAACTTAATGCTGTTCACACCTCTCTCTCCGTAAGTTTCACCTGTTATAAATCACCTGACGAAGTTCAGTGGACTCATCAAAATAATACGGATTTTTAACGTTCTTTTGGCGTATCCTACGTGAGTCTTTTTTTATTCCTCCTTATTTTATTTAACATAATATAAGTGTTCCCTGAATTTCCATCCTCAGACACACACACCGCAAAATTTTGGAAAGAAAGGAAACATTATATATATATATACTATATGAAAAATAATAATCTCTCATAGGATACATCAAAAGAACTTAAAACCAACACTATTCCGTTCCAAGGTAAATTTTTATTTTAACATACACTGGATATACTGAAACTAATGCCTCCTTCTTCATAACTTCTATAATTTTTAACTGATTTTAATAAATTTGTGATGGCATGTACTATGATATATGTTATCGAACATATTTTACTTTCAGATTCCTAAGGAAACAACATGAATTAGAGCAGTGATTCAATTCCTCGAAAAAGAGGGATGTCAGGATCCAGAGATTCACAGAAGACTCCTTGCTACGTACGGAGATGCCACAATCGACATCAGTAATATCCGAAGGTGGATGAATATGATTCGAGGGTAAAAAAGTTCAGTGGCGGACAAACAACGGAGTGGGAGACCCATAAATGCAGTGGAAGATGAGAGCAGATGAGTGAATGATCTCATTAATGACTATCGCCATATATATGACTGTCCAGGAGTTCTGTGATACCGTTCACCGTGCTCATAGTGCTACGTACACATATTGAAGAAGCTAAAGGAAGCAATGAGAAAATACAGATGGGACATTCCTGTTGATACGAGTTGTGCAACGTCATGATAATGCAAGCCCCCCCCCCCCCCCCCCCCCCCCCCCACTTCAATGGAGACTACTCAAGCTACTGCTGAAATTGGGTGGCTGAAATATAATGCCTCAGCCCTCCTATAGTCTTGATCTGACTCCTCCTGACTTTGACTTGTTCGCCCCTTTGAAAAACGCCATTCGTGGAGAACATTACGATGACGTAGAAGACGTTCAACTAGCAATGAAGTTGTGACTTGTGTGTGAAACAGGAACTTTACCAAAATGGGTTCCAAAACGCGAAAGTGTATACAACATAATGGATAATACTTTCACTGACATTGGATATTTTTTTTGTTTTAATTTAATTTGTAAGGCCTTTAGGCAACTTTGGCTCAGGATGGTAATTGGACTGTTCACAACACGTTGAGGTATTCTGCTAAAGTTTTATATTTTTATTGCTACAAGTAAATAAAAAATGAAAAAGGAGCCATTACTTTCAGGATGACCTTTGTACTATATTCAGTGGTTCCAGACTTTCCAGCCCGAGAGAGAAAGTAAATGTCAAGTGTAACTGCTATAGCTTCTAACTTATTTGAGTTTCCCTAAGAAACTAATCGGGCGTAAGCCATCGAGCAGTTATCGCCCATAAAATTAATTTGATCTTGCCCAAGACACTAAATTTCCTATAAGCCAAAAGTACGCAAGAGAGACTGTGCGTTTAAGCAACAGTTGCCTCTATTCTAAATTTTGTTCCTAGTAGAACTATTCAACCTTACAACAAGGTTCGTACACTTTTTCAAAAAAGAAAATTAAGGACTTTCACGGTACATTTAAAAATAAAGTATCAGTAATATTTATTTAACAAACTTTCCATCCAAAGTTATTTTAAATGTATAAGCGTCTTCCCAGTAGAAATGTATTACAGCTTAACTTAAAATTTCTGGATCCTTACTTCGATAACCATTTATTCCTTCCTGAACCACTACATTAGGTTAACACAAAATTACGAAAAAAAAAATTAGAAAAATTCTTTAAAGATCAAATAAAACACTTACCGGTACTTCAAGGCCTGTCTCAAAAGTATCCGACCATAGGCAAGGAAAATAAAATTACATACCTAATGTGTATCACCTTCGAAATAGGACCCTTCAGCTTAAACACACTTAACCCAACGATCCTTCTATTGCAGGAAGATCCTCCTATAATGCCTCTTTCAGAACTGCTTCGGTCGCGTTGGGCATGATGTCCTCTCGGATGTCAAAGCGGGTACCTTTGAGGGTAGATTTGACTTAAGGAAAAAAACAACAGAAGTCATAAGGAGCCATGTACGGGGAGTATGGAGCTTAGCGAATGACAGGAATGCCCTGCCTTGCGAGGAATGGACCGGGGCGTTATCCTAACGCAGGTCCCAGTTTTGTAAAGCCCACAGATAACGAACTGCATCACGTAGGCAACACAAAACGTCAAGATAGTATCCCTTCGTAATTGTTCGACCTTCTGGTATGTATTCGTGATGCATAATGCAACAGTAATCAAAGAACACAATCACCATGAATTTGATTTTGCTCCTCATTTGTCGTGCTTTTTTGGACCTTGGAGAGGATGGATGCTTCCACTATGATGGCGTAGTTTGGTTTCCGGATCGTCTCAATACATCTATGTTTTATTTCCGACGACCACATGACCGATCCATGTTAACAGTGTCCAGCATATCCTGCGACGAATTAGAACCGCATGATACTACACACTGGCTGCCTAACAGATGCTAAAACAAGCAAGGATTACTCGTATGCAGTGTTGCCATCCAACATTCACTTCTTTCTTCAGAAAAAAAAACAAGGTCGGATACTTTTCAGACAAGCCTTTTATGATTGGTATTTTCAACATCGCAGGAGGATGTTTACATCTCACATATGCATAATAAAATACTACATTTTCAATTTAAACGCTATTTCCAATTTCCCATAAAACGTACTCAAGACCACAAGTAAGTTTACAGTTTAACCAAAACAATATAAAATATGTCACATATCTTTAAGTCGTTTTTGCAATGAACTGTAAGAGTTTTTGTGCTATCAGTTTTACATGCTTATTAGAGGCTACAGTTTCTCTTTTAATTGTGTTTCTCTCTCCACCATCCTGACCATGTGAAAAGAGCTAAAGGATCTTCAATATGGTTCACAGTTCTTTGTAATCGCTTCTCTTGCTTCGTTGAGTATGCAAAATACTCTAACCAGTTGGTTCTGAACATCCAAATCTCTTTTAAACTAAAAGCAGCTTCATCATCATCAAAACTGACCCACAATAACACCACAATCGTTTTCATTTATCCTTCCAGTTTCAATCGCACAATTCAACACCTTTCGAACTGATCACTGCACAGGAATTTGTTTTTCATAATTTGCCTAGGATCCAAGCAAGCCAAGTTTTGTACCAACGAATATGTAACTGGGCCCTTTTCAAGCAGTTTGGACACTTTCACTTAAGAAAAAAATCGATCTTACGTTGGTCATTCCAGCATGCTTGTGATGCGCCTTAATCCTTCACATCAAGATTCACCAGTTTTTTTGTGCGTGTACCTTCTTCACAAACCGTATCGTCTTGATTACATATATCATATCACTTGCGACAAAGACAGTATTGGCTTACACATTGTTTTCTAAAACAAGGCAGTATGATTTGTGCTAATGACCCGAAAGTTGAGATGAATGGATTCGCGCATGCAATTTTTAATTTATCAAAAGACTGTGTTTGAGTCTTTAACGCGGCCAGACTTCACACCTATTACATACTCGTTAATGTGGGGCCACATATCGATAATTCACTTCACTACCTGCATATTTTCCGACCACAGAACTCAACAAAACTACGGGAAATTCATAGCTACCGTCACCTTTGTAAAATCTTCTCTCCTTGCTGGGCTGTCCTTGAAGAATCTGAAAGTACACCTTCTACATCCCATGAAGATGCAACAGAGCTAGCCTAAAAAGAATCACGGACAATGCGCAGATCACAACTTCCAATGTTAACCAATGAATAATTTGTGTTCCTTTTTCAGCTGGCAATTAACGCAGTCATTCAGTTTCCAATTTACTATTGGACCATCCACTGACAATTGAAGCATCTTAGACAGCAAGAATCCACTCTCTGTGATAGAAGACCAAATTTTCTTCCATGCCTCTGGCTGTGGCATGTCTCATGAATTCCGAATGTAAATCACTTGAGACAACTTTGATTCCCTAAATTCAAATATCAAAGTTCATTCCATTTATTCCTGTTATAGCTTTTTATTTAATGGTTCATCAAAAAACAAAACAAAGCAGATCTGCACTCTCGAATTACTTTTCAAAAGAGAATGAAAAAAAAAAAAACGGAACAATCTCAAAACAACAGATGCACGATTCCTATAAGCAAACTTTCTAACGATGTCGCTGTCCGGAAACGTACACTAAAACACGGAATTTATATCGCGGAGGCTCAGTGGTAGAGCGTTCACTTCTAGTGCGTGGTGTCCTCGGATCGATGCCTACTCATGCCATGTGGATTTTGCGGTAGACAAACACCATGTGCATGGGTTTTCTTGTTTCCTCCCACTTTCTCCATTCTACCATCACCATCCACGCGGCCTGAGCCAAAAGTTGCTTAAAGGCCTTAAATAAAATTCAAATTCTAAAGAACGGAATCTATATCGGAACACGAATTAAAAGAACAGTGCTATCCATCACTTTTAATGCCCACAAAAATCTCCACAGTCAAACTGTCATTATTACCCACATGTTGATGATTCATCTTTTCTATTCGTGTACTGAGGTCCAAGTACCCTCATTAATTAAAGTTGAGCGATTACCAGCAGCAATGTCGGAAACAGAATTCACACACCTTTGGAGGATGAAAATAGGCTTTAATGTTTGATCCTTTACTATTTTTTTTTAAAAAAGTTGCTTTTAACAGTAGGGTTTTCAACACCCAAAACACCAACATTCTTGAAACTCTCACACGGTACCTTGCTTTTGTATTGGTAACATCACCGTCTGGCCGTTGAAGCCAGTTTGAATACTGAGGATTTTGTAACCATGTATCATTAAAATGATAAATTTCCCAACATTCTGCAAAGTAACACGCCCGAAGTTTTATACATATTTTTTAAGTACTGCACCACACAAGGTCACTTAATGTTTTTCACTGGTCGACTAAATTGGTAGTGTTGGACAAATAAATAGATAAATAATGGCTCCCCCTACAGTCAAAACCCACTAGTTTCAGGAAACGGGTTTACTAAGAAGACAGCTGTAAAGGAATTCACTAAAATCGTTCGGTTTGCAACAATGAATGAACAATTGGTTCATCAGAAACTATTAAACTAGAATATAGTTATTATTGCACGAAGTATATACGCAGTAAGAATTGAAACTGAACTCATAGAAAATAAAAATAATGTTACTCACCTCCATGGTGGATGTAGTACTCATTATTGAATGCTGTAAGGCTATGTATTTTGGGGCGGCCCGCTCCATCTTCCAAGCGCGTAAAACTCTAAACTACGTGTTACTGTTATTTTTGTGTTTCTAGTATATGTAAAAGTAAGGTGCGTACTAGGTTTATTGACCAAAATATAAAAAAGCCAAGTAACAAGAAATAAAGGATGTATTTGACAAAGGAGTATATTTTCACACAATACACACGACAATGTGTTACAAAATGTTCCAGACAGACAGACAGCATGAGAATCTTTATTACCAGCTAGGCAAAGCTTGAAGTAAGCTGTTGCAATAGTGTTTTTTCAAGACTCACTTGAAATTACTTTCGAAATTCTTGTCCATTTTTCTAAAATAACTGAATTTCTTTATCATTCGACTCTTGCACAATACCCAGAAACGTTCCAAGGTAGGACTGTCGATCTTCCTAACGTAGGCAATTTCGTTCTCTTCAAAAAGGGAAATTGTTTCACCGACATAGTGGATAGAAGTTTCCTAGGGGGTCAGAACAGAACCCTTTTCTGCGTTAAGCAATCTTATCCAAGAAATAAGAACTTTTACATACACTGATTTTGATAGATTTCACTGTACTGTCACACCAACTCTTTGCCAGGCAATTCGGACTTTGGATGATTGTGGATTCTTTGGTGAGTTGTTACCTGGAACTAACATTGCTGGATGAAGCCACTTCGCTGGAATCCAGTGTCACCTAAGTTTCACCATCCATGAACAAAAAATCACCACCCGAAGGAACAGTTTTCTTGTAGAATTTCATGCAATTTACCGGTGCATGTTAGCAACTTTCTGTCTTTTACGTGATCCAATCAAGACTCTTTCTGTTCCTGAGCAAAGCTTTAATTTTTTCTGCAGCTTTTCTACTTGCCATTTTCGGATTTTGAACAAAAAGCTGTCCTGTCTTTTGGACTATCTGCTTGCTCCTGGCAGTATGCACAGAGTCCCATTTCATATTACAACAAAAATTACCGGTCTCCATATACCTTTTAATTATTTGATTGATCCGTTTAGAAGGTATATTTTCTTGCTGAAAGTGTTGATGTGCTAGCAATAATCACGTTTATGCTCCTGGAAAAACTGATCAATTCGCTGGCGGTGATTTCTAACTTTGGCACGATCAGATAAGAATTTTCAAGACAAAACAAGTCAACCCTACCTACACTCGGTAACTGTGACACACACTCGGTTCGCTTATCTTTTGTTCAGAGTCTCTTTGTATCAGGCCTACCAACTTTTCTGATCAATAACCTGGGACGCACCTTGTTGTTAAATCTGTCCCTGTTCAGATCAATCCTCAAAATAAAAATCAAGTACTTTCAACTATCGTTATGCTCAAATACGAATTTCAAGGACTTTGCAAGGCCTTTAAATATGGTTAAGGACATGTACGAACTGTTACAATGATTCGCGGAAGAGAAGAAAAATATTGTTCAGAATCTCTACAATCTCTACGAGAGACAACTAAAGAAAGTGTTGGTGGTGTTCTTCAATTCCCCGCAGAATTCAAATGTTCTAAATATTTAGTCATTTCACATATAACCTACCAGAAGGTTTCAGAATGTCGCTCAAAACATTTTTTTTTAAGATACGTAATCTGGTTATTCACTCAAAATAGGATAAAACAGATCCAATTAAGAGGAGCAGTACCTTTTTATTGGCCAAACTCATATGTCCAGTGTATATATACTTCAGTAACCCCTTGAATGCACCAACGGATGTTCCTTTTAGTTCAATTTCTGTCTGCTGCGATTCCCTCAGTCCTCCAAACAACAGAGCTCTGAACAAAAATAACAAAATGTTTTTAAGGTAAATCTTGCATAAAATCTAAAAATAATATTTGCGTATTTTAAAAAGAAATACAAAAAAAATTAAAAATAACAAAAGTATGTCAGAATCTTATCTGAGTACACGAAAGACTCTTCAAAGCGAATCGAAACACTACAATTTCACCTTATCTAAAACCTAAAAAAGAAATAGTCCACTGAAGAATGTAGTCGTAAAGAAAGAGCTTAATGAAATGTTACCTTTTTTAATCTGGAACTAAGTTGTCTGCCACAGGTCTTCCAAAATACAACCTGAACTTGTTTTTTTCTTTTTTTTTGTTATTGTTATTTCAATTACTTAATTACAAACACTGAAGCCTATTTAATGGACATTTCCGGTAGTTTTTTTTTTTTTATTGCAATAAAAAATTCGTCTGAAGTAGACTACGGAAAATATTTTCTTTTCTTTCTGTGATGCATTTATTAAAAGTAATAAAGCCTTGTTTCGAAACAGTCTCAGGCTTGCGCTTAATCGGGCGCCGCCATGTTATGACGCAATCAATCTGCCGACTGCTTGTCATCAACATACAGATGGTATTTGATTTGTTAGTATTGTTAACATGAGATAGCAAAAATGGATCGAAAGAAATAGTATAAGTGGTGAATAGCGTTTCTGTATGCCTTATAGCAGCTCTTTTTTCATGATTAAATCATAAGATATCTTCTAATAATGCTCTTGAGAACTCTTGTATTTAAAAAGAAGTACCTATTTTTTCTGTAAAAAAATGTGAGCTTTTACATCCGACAATCCCATACTTTTTTAATGAATGCTAGTGAATCATTTTTCAATAATTTAAAAGCATGCATTAATAGTGCTCGCTACTGCCATCTGTTAACAATTTAACGTACTACTTGTAGCCCGTGAATATTTTTAATATGTCATTGTAAAAAAATAATAATAAAAGCACGTAAGAGACAAAAAGGTAAATTGGAACTATTACATTGAAGTTACTCTTGCGTTTCGGGAAGTAAAATAAAACAGGCCTTTGATAGGATTCGAACAGCCTTAGGTGAAAGTGTAAAAAGTTAACAGTTGGGTGCGCTAACCAATTGCGCCAAATTGTTTCAAGAGATCAATGTTAACACGAACTAGTGATAAGAAGAGCACTGCAAGTTAAGACTGACCCCTGTCATTGTTTCGAGCAATTTTTATTATTAAAAACGTGTTTTTGGTGTTTTAAGTTATTGAAGTATGTTCTGCAGATTTGTACATTAATTATTTCATTAAGTGATGATGTGAATGTTCTTTCTCTTTCTTTTTTTTTTTCTTCAAACTTCTGAATAAGGAACGTAACATAGGGAGAAGCATATAGCTACGGAAATAGTACGAACTGATTACGTCAAACCAATCAGATGATGATTGTATGACGTAGAAGTTTGAATTATCAATATTTCTACGTAACGGAAAACCGTAGTACTGAAATTTCAAAAACATGATATATCATTTGATCTGATGTACACAAACAAATTGTAAAATATATAAGGACGGTGAAAACGGAAATGTCCATTATCTTAAATTTTAGGAAATGGAAAAGCGCTAAAAAGATACCAGCAATGCCCCAAAGAAAAATATGCTACCAAAGTACACATTAACGCAATGCGCAAAAGTTCATACATTGTTTGCACTGTGTCTTACGTGGAAAACTATAATTCAAATTTAATTACTAACTTCATTACACACAAACCTAATAATAATTTTACATAAAACTCATTTCTAAATATAGAGATGGTATTACACACTAACAATCTATATAACAAACCAAACCAATCTAAATATCTGCCCTCGGAAGTACAGTAACCAAATATACGAAGCTTTTTCGCTCTCATCGGCAGCATCGTCAGGCGTAGACCACTAAAAGTTACTGAAAGGTGTATTTTTGATTGTAAATTATGTTGTTTACGTGTGTAAGTGTAAGAAAATATGTGAAAATGTAGGGTGAGTTCACTCAAATCAAATTACATTCCTTTTTTTTTTCTTCTTTCTTTCGAGTAAAACAAAACTATTAATTATAGTACTCACATAAAGGAAGGTCATTTTGTTTAACAGAAAGTGTCGAAATGTACAATTTTATGTATTTATTTGTTAACTAAAAATAGGAAAGAAAAGACTACTTTCACTCGCAAAAATAGTAATAATAATAATACTAATAATTTTACTCAATCGATTAAACTTCATTCATATGAAATGATTCGAAGTACCTGAAAAAGTGAGAGTACGAAAAAACCATACTAAAGTCTTCCCGATGAAAAATTCCCGAGTATTAATAAAAAGAAACTTGTATCTTTTAAGGAATCGAAGGTAACACTTTGGCATATTTTTAAAGCAATCAAAAAAAGTGTTCGTTGCTTGAAAAAAAAAATTAAAAAAATCGTTCTGCAAGGCAATCTGAAAGTACAAGAATATTGGCAAAAGTATTTCACACAACCTGTAAGCATTACCGATACCTACAAACATTTCCTTTACTTCCACGGAAGACTTAGAAAGTACACTGAAAAAAGAAGCCCTGAACTTATTGCCCTAACTTTCCCACTGGACGTTTTCTAAAGCATTAATATAAAGACAATTTGTAACGTCTCTAAAAGTTAACATGGTAGTTATAGTGTTTACGTAGCTACTCATATTTTCGAAGAGACTGGCGGATAAACTCTTCTCTATCTATTAAGTTTCATCAAAGTTACACAGTCTGTCCAATGGGAAAGATGACTGACAGAAAATGAAATACAAGACGTTGTTTATTTTTAGTGTACAGTACTTTTATTCAATATAGACAGACCCCTTGGGAATCAAGGGGGTTGTAAAATTCTTTGAAGCATCTCTGAAACTCGTTCTTTGGAATGGTCGCCAAAATAACGGTCGAAGCCTGTTGGGTGTCTGCAATCGTGTCGAAACACCTTCCTTTCATTGCCAAATTTAATTTCGGGAATAGTCAGAAGTCGCATGGAGCCAAATCTGGCGAATGCGGGAAAGGTGATCTAGTACAATCTTGTTTTTATGTACCGGAGAATTGTCGTGCAGCAAAAATCATGTCCCTTGTTTCCGGTCGAAATCCTAGCCCATAAACGAGTCAAAAAACTCGTAAGTAATCGACACCGTTCACCGTTTGACCTTCTGGTGGGAATTCCTTGCGGACAATTCCTTTGGAATCAAAGAAAAGTGAGTAGTGTCTTGATTCAGCTCTGTATGCGCACTTTTTCCAGTTTTGGAGATTCTGGCCCCATCTATTCAGGGCTCCGGAGCTTTGTACACGGCTCATACTGGAAACACAATGTTTCATCGCCTGTTACAATGCTTGACACGAAATCTGGATCCACATCATGTCTCTGCGGTGCTCCACTCTGCACTCTTTTCGATCGTCCGTCAGTACGTGCAGTACAAAGCGCGAATAGACCTTCCATTTGTCCGAATTTTCCATTATAATGACAGGGACAGTGGATTTAAGAATTGCACTCACGATTCTCGGTGAGCACAACACACACAACAATCATTGCGAAGAATTTCCGCCACTTTTTGAACATTTGCTTCACTTCGATCATCTTTTATGTTCTCTCGACCAACACGACATCTTGCATACCACTTAAAAACGTTCTTACGACTCATTGTTTAGTACCATACACAGTTTGAATCATCTGAAATGTTACTGTGACATTTTCACCCAATTTAAAACAAGACTTAATGTGGGCACGTTGCTCCATTCCTCCTTTTAAGCCTGAGGTTCGGCAGCTACTGTCATTTGGTACAATCCTTACGACTGAACCAGCGCTTTGAAAACTTTAACAGAAGATAGTAGCAACGTGTCACTAGTTAACGAACATACTGATACACAGATGGCGCTGCTGGTTACATGTCAATAAAATCACCTTTTCCTATTGGACAGACTGTGTATATATTACGTGCTCACTTCATACGTGAAACCAAGACCAATTTTCAGTTTCCAATGCCAAATGGCGCCTGTTGGAGTCTGTGGCTTGTTAATCAAGAAATAACCTTACGAAATAAAACTTCAGAGAAACCTTGATGCAACCACTGGCGCACACTGTGTATAAAGACTTTTAAACAACTTGAACCGGATACGTAGTTATCTTCAAAACACACACACACACACACACAAGGAAAAAAAACACCAATCAGATGTAATAATTACCGGAAATAGTCACTTCTAGCTGCCAGAATTACTTTATGGGCGTGTATTCTCTGGCCGTCCACCACTAAGATCACATCACTGTATTCGTCGTTTAAGTATAGAGCACCGATGTGTTCTGAGAGAAAATTGGTATGCTCTATCTCCCCACTCGGAGCATTCATACCAAGGTGGTGATGACTACTCATGTTGCGGCGACGACGGCGACCTGGAAGAAAAAGAAAAAAAAATGCACTGTAATCTTCTTAATGGCTTTATTTGAACAATCCTACCAACTTTTATAAGTTATTTCTTCCTCTGTTTCTGTTAAGCGTAAGTTACTCATGAAAGTCGACGTCGCAGTCACAAAGCAGAAAGTAGTTTAAAAAAAAGGATGACCACACTCAATTACCTTTATGCTTTATCTGTTATCTTTATATGTTAAATGGGGAAGATTTAAGAGAACAGATGTACAGCTACGGACAAATGTGTTAGACACATGTCTAAAACACTCTCTCCAAATATAGTGACTTGCAGACATATCTACACCAGGAGCGTATCCTGTGGACTATCTAGGCTACCACAGCAGCCTATGCTTGTGAACAAATATTTTGATCCGTACAACTAATATTAACTGAATTACTGACTGAAACACAACTTTATGACTTGCATGACCAACGTCTCAATGTCATTATTTTTATGACATTATTTTCATAACCTATAGACGCACCTTTGTGGACGATATTGTTGTGATTTGTAGCTAGAAGAGAACGATATTTTAAATAATAATAATAATAAATAAAAAAACTTTTCTTCGGCAAAATAATCTGACGTACAAAAATCGTACAAAGTTGAATAATTCCTTCGTTTTATGCTGGAGAAGGATATATATTTGTAACTCAACTGGAATCATTTATCCTTATTTTAATTTTTGTTACTAGATTCCACACACGGGAGGAACATCTCTGGGAATTTAGGAAATACTATCTAAAGACATGCATCACAAACTTTTGCCCATAGCTGTACATATTCGTGAATACAAATTTGTTCATACAACAATCATTTTATTATTTTATTCAAACATAGAAAACAGTTACTACAACTCGTAAAGGTTATATAAAAAACCTTTTTAAGTTTTAACATATTAAAGAAAATTCATTCGGAGCGAAGAGTACCAGATTCCCTGCAAATGTCGATGAAGAACACCTAAACACTTTCCTTAATATTCCTCTTCAATTAATAATTCAACAGATATGCAACCAGAAACTTACTGTTAATAACCCTTTCCCGCGTTTACTGTCCAGCCACCTATGGAACTTTGTCACTTCTTGAAGTTATACACCAGTGTTCGATTTTGGAGAGATGATTGAGATTGCTCCATTTCTATAAAAATCTCTCTGAAATACCTCCTCCCCTCCAGCCTGGAATATGAACAGGCGTAGGCCCTATAATACAATATTCTAGTTTTTGAGAAATTCTCCCTCTTTGCAAATTGAACAAATCGAACTTTGCTATATGAGAGCAGTCAAAACGTTTTCCTTCCTTATGCTGCAGTTACCGCGCGATTTTTGCATGTGTTATATCGTAGCCAGTGCTGCCTTTACAGGCACGGGCCCCGCACTTTGAGGAATCCGCCGAACATAGACAGAAAATAAGGTTATTAATCAACTCATTTACTAACAGGGGCCCCGCGAAACACAATTTCCCGCGGTCCCGCATATCCTAACGGCGCTACTGATCATAGTATCTACTACATTTTTTTAACAGATGCAGATGTCTAGAAAAATGCACGTATGGATAAGCCAGTCTTATAAAATATATGTTTCTCAAGGGCATGCAACCCAAAGAAATCCGTGAAGCGTTGAGAACTGTTTATGGAGAAGAAAGTCCATCTTATGATGTAATTAAACACTGCTGGAAACAGCTTAAATGTGACTGTATAAGCAACGAAGCAATGGAACAATTCTGACTCATCAGTCATCACCTAAAAAAGATACTGCTTCAGCTGGAAAAGTGTTGCTCTCTCTTTTCTTCTGACTGATTACTTGACAAAAGACAGGATCATCAATGCAGTGCCTTACGGCAATCTTCTGACAAAATACAAACAACTGTAAAAGAAAAACATTGCGGGATTCCCCCCTAAAAAAAACGTGTGCGCTCATGCTTCACAACAAAGCGCCCGCTCACTCCGCCCAGATGACAGTAGATCCATCCGAACATTTGATCATCAAATTATACGGCATCCACCATATTCACCGCAACAGGACCGTCACACTTTTCATTTCTCCAGTATTAAAAATTGCTTTGCGTGCGAAAAAGTACCGAAGTGATGTTGAGGCCATTTCTGCGGCTGAATCTTGGTTTCCGGGTCCAAGTTCTGTGCTGTACAACATACTGAGTGAAAAAAACCTTTTTGATTACCCCTTGGGATGTGAAACTGTGACGTTACATCTTGGGTTTGTGTTTAAAATTGCGATAGTCATGTTATAAAAGAATCAACCAGCCAGCACATGCTCAAAGAGACTAGACACCAGTAACAGACAATAAAAAATCTTCTCTGCATGAAAGCAATAGGAGAGAAAAGATCTCCCCCTCCCCCCTCCTGGAATCTTCATTAACTCATCCAAAGCAATAGACAGAAAGAACGTGTCTGCTTATTTTTACCAGTCCCCAACAACCAGCAGAACTGTGCCATAGGGGAGCACCGTCAGGCAGTGATATACGCCGTATCGAAGTGCAACTAATGTGTCCTGTAGGCTGTTCCTTCAGCAACACCAAGAAGGTGCACATGGAAAACACGAGAACCCAAAGCGCCCACTCTCCCAAAATAATTATCTACTGAGTACAATGTTTTGTACAACTGCTAGAAACGTCATCAGATTATACACAGTAGTTCAGAATACGTTTTTCTCTAAGCAACGGCAATCTCATTCTGTCGAGTAATAGGGTAATATGGGAGGGTTAAATTTAATTTTCATCAATAGGCTACACAGTCAGCCAAAAGGAAGAGAAGGCACCAGCTTGGGTCTTGTCTAAATACCCTTACAACATTCGTCTGGTGAAATTCAGGAAAATTCTGGAGAACATCACTGGTGATGGCCAGTAGCATGACGCGAATGTGTGTGTGTCCTCCCAGTGTCGATCCCAAATACGCGACCTCTTCCCATTTGACCGCGTAAAATGGATCGCTACTACTACTATTAGTAGTAGTTGTAGTACTAGTCTACCGATAGAGGTAGATCCTTCAAAGCTAACTTAGCCTTATCTATTTCCTGCTTTACGATCTTCCTTTAATACCACTTGAGTTGAGTCACTTCAATTTTATTGTACGCTGATGCTTAAAGACGACCAACAGGAAATTTATTCGGACTCCAAAATTTCCATAATCTAGCAAATCATAACCAATGAATGTTGCAACTTATAAGCACAACACATGAAACGTTAATTTCAAGTCTACAGCAAACGTTTCGTCGTTGCCTTATTGCGCAACATGTCAACTATAGTCGTCTCAACAGATAAACCAACTTTTCCCTCGAAGGCTTCTAAGTGGTTCTCCGCCCTCCTTCCCTCATGCTGTGAGATTCCGCGGTAAAGTACCCTCTACTTAGCAGTGTAGCCAACCCCGCTGCGATTATCGTAGAAGTCTAGCTCACGGTTTCTTACTTGTTGGAAAATTATGAAATATGTGCATTTCGTTTGTCTACAATATTTTCTGTAATGCAGCAGTACGGGGATCCTCTCGGTCTTCCCAATGCCCTCTTTTCCTCCGTTTTTTTAGAGTGGAAAATTTTTCGGGGGCTTTTCCCTCCTTCAAACCGTTGCATATCAAAGGAACAGTGATCTGATTTTCTATTCTTATCTTCATGAAACCGACCCCCCTCATTTTCTACTCTTATCTTCATGAGATGCCCTAAGCTGCTACACACAGTGAGACGACTAGAATGACGCCTGATCCAAATGAATGAAGATAAGAAGAAAAGAAAAGAAAGGAAAAAAAACTGTACGAAAGATAGAGAGAGAATGAAAATTTTTCTTGAACTTTCTTCTTCTCTTGATTGGTCAATCGACTCAGAAGGGTCGACTTCATGAAGATAAGAATACAAATCGACCCTCTTGAGTCGATTGGCCAAGTACTCAGGAGGGTCAATTTCATGGAGAGGAAAAAAAAAAGAAAGAGAGAAGTGTGGATTTCATGAAGAATAGAAAATCAGGTATTTCATGAAGATAAGAATAGAAAATCAGGAAGAAATTCGCTTCCCTTTTAAGCATGCAGTGAAAAAGAAAAGCATGGTTGCTTTAGTTCGAAAATTTGACGCCTGTGTATTTAAAGCGAATTTCTTGTGGAACGCCTCAGGAGGGTCGATTTCACGAAGATAAGAATGATCCAAATGAAACCTTGGGTCGAAAGTTAAAAAAAAAAAAAAAAAAACGAATGGTACCTCCTTCCATTTTTTATCTTGGCGTCAAATTTTCGAGCTAAAGCTAGTAGAATGGAGTTATCAAGTGTATTTAAAGCAAATTTCTTGTGAAAACCTGATTTTCTATTCTCATCTTCATGAAATGACCCTCCTGAGTCGATTGCGTTCCACAAGAAATTGTCCCGCGGAGGCAACTAGTTCGAAAATTTGACGCCTGATCCAAATGAAACCTTGGTCAATCGGCTCATTCTACTTGCTTTAGTTCGAAAATTTGACGCGTGGGACTGAGAAAGACCCCTTGGGTCAAGGGTAGTCAATCGACTCAGGAGGGTCGATTTCATGAAGATAAGAAAGAGAGAGAGACCACCGTCTCGTGTGCAGAAATGGCGTGGATCAAATAATAGGTGGCCCATAAACCACACTGACCCACCATCTCCTAGCGCTTTCTTAACCCACGATACACCGTAATTCAATCTTGAACCTCCGTCCATAGTGACCCATGCTTGAGCCACGACCCACCATCCAACACGACCAATTGGTCCCTCAACGCACTGGAAGTCTCTCTTGGCCCATGAATAGAATCCCCAGGTCATGAGATCGGCGAAGTTCGCATCACGACGCTGGGTTTACGCTGAAAATCAAGTCCACGAAGCCCAGCTTATTAGTGCGCTAATCACTAGTCTACTGGCAGACCCCTATTATTATTATTATCAAATACAAGATAAACTATGGCTCTTTGGTTCGTTGTTTGTTTCTGTATCTCATTGGTGTGCAACACTGTAAGGGAGTAGCAGGTCATACCACCTGGAGAGAATGACAAGACAACATTTCTTTGATGTGGTTAAAAGAACTTGGATGCCTGTAGAGTCGCGCGTGGCCAGAAAAGTTGGTTTAGCTTTTGAGACGACTATATACTCTCAAAGGCAATGCTGGCCTGGGATGGCCTAGAGGTTAGCGCACACGCTTTCTGTGCGCGTGGTCACGGGTTCAATTCCTGCAGAGGTCTATTGAACGGAGTGGCTCGGAAACCACTTCACCAAAAGATAAAGGTTCTGTCCTTAGAAGCTGACCAGCTCGTTTAACACGTTAATAACAATTCAATAAAAGGCAATGTTTAAACACTGGGAATGTAGTTTCCACATGCGAACGGACTAAGTACACAATTAATGATCATCCTTTTTGCGATGAAACACACGGTATAAATACATACGAAATCTCACTAGCGAAGAGCGATGGGAAAAATCATTTGAACAGGAACAATCATAAAATCCAATAGCCGGTGTTTCGTATTTTGTTCAGGACCTGGTTTTCGCTATTTATTTCAAAATCGAGATGAAAACTATGTATTTCATGAAAAAAATTCGGAAATGCACAGTTGCAAACAAAAATCTTAAAATGAAATCAAAATCGGGTTTTGATTCTGTTCTTGAACACTGATTTACTTCGACAGTAGTGGTCTTCTACGTAGCAAAATATTTCAACACCGTCCTTTGTAAACATGTATCTGTAATCACAGCTATTTTGAAAATGCTCCTATCAGTAACGCACTTACAAGACTGATCGCGGCGCCTCTGACAAGTCAGTGGCGCTCAAAACTTTTCCGGTGAGAAATTCTAAAGCAAAAAAAAATAAAAGCAGTCCTTCCTATTCCTCGTTTATAGTGTAAAAGGAAGTACAGGTGCAAAATATTACGTAAACACTCCTCACTTGATCTATCTACTGATTCTCCATTTCTTTAAATTTTGCCTGCAATCGAAATCGGAATTGGAAAACCGAATTGGTGGAATATCAAAATTTACGATGGATACGAACAACGCTAAAAGCGATTTGTAGATTCCATTTTCCCCTGCGGGGGTCCATTAAAAAAAAAAAAAAAAAAAAATACACGTATTCATTTTAATTTAAGCGCTCTACAAAAATTTTGAAGTTACATGACCAGTGACACGGTGCATTCTCTTTCAAATCTAATTTCAATAATCACAAGCAAAAGTAACTGGCGAAGTCCCTATACAGCATATAGCCTAGGGTGGGTGGGCAAGGACCGCTTTCGTGACGTGTAGTGTACATTGTTAACTGCACCCGCCTCAAATCCAAGCCCAAGTGCACAAAACATGGTTACAAATCGATAAATGACAATGGGTTAGGAACCAAAGTAGTTCAGGAAGCAGCTGATATAAATCAAATATTATTTCATTAATAATTTTTCAGTAAATCCACGTACCCACCATCTCAATGGAACGGATTGGTTGTGAATACATACGCAAAAAAAATAAATAAATAAATAAATAATACAAATTATATATTACATGAACATTTACATAAAAAGACAGGTACTTCGCTCTTTTTATTTACTACATTAATTAGCTATACCGGCATCCATGGCCCTGAATAACAACCCGAAAAGTAAACAGAGCCTACCTTCGATACAATAAATAAGAAAATGAACACACTATACGTACATTTTATTTCTCTTCATGTTGCTGGATGGAATGCAATAATCTTCCAACACTTATATGGCAGACAATTTGGTGTTAGCTCGGAGTTCAAGGTAAAATTTAATTTCCTGGCATCTGATTGCCATTGTATGCTAATGAACATACAGTACATTAGCAAACAGGTCTATATTTATGACAAATGCGTTAAAAAAAAAACTTTTGTTGACAACTGTGGTGAGTGACATGTCCATTGTGAAAAAAGCAGCAATATTAATAATAACAATAATAAAGAAATACAATTTTCCTTTTTGCTCAAAACACTTTATTTACAAGTTGACACTGAAAACAAACATAACAATGAATCGATAAACATTTACTTGATACCATTCCTAAAACAAGAAAAAGAAAGACGATGAGCCCCCGATATATTTGTCTCATAAAGACTACTACGCGATGAAGTAAAGTCTATAACTCTGTACCTGAGAGCGAGTTCAACTCTGACTAGAACATGATAAATGCAGTTTGTACAGCATTGGGGAGCCCCCAAATAATGGCTGTTCGACTCTTGTTGTAAGAATCTTAATAATGTAAATAATTAAATATTACGTAGATTGTTCATTTGTTTTGTATATGCAAATTTGCAATTTTTTCTTCTACTGGAAAACAAGTATTGTGATTTACGCGCTTCTTCTAGCTCTCGGGTACAGAACTCATTTTCAACCAAGAGGTAATGTATTGTCCCTTCTCTTACAAAGGCTTTATTCTACAAGCACAGAGCGGAGCAAGACAGAAATTGTGTAAAAGTGTGCTGGTGGTAAATTCTTGGTAATCATATTCTGCTTATTTTTCTTCTCTGAGTTTGTAAGAACGAACTCAGTTAAGATGACTGTTTATTAAAGACTTGAAAATGATATATTGTTAGAATATGAGACTCAAGTCTATACGGTCTATGTACCTCTGCTGGCGCCCGAACAGGGACACAAAGCACATGATACTCGACAGTCTGAGATGGTTATAGTCACTTGATTGTTGCTGTGAATATCCAAAAATGAAATTGTTTAATAATAAACAAAGAATAACACATGCTGGAATTGTGTAAAGTGCACTGTCAACATACCATAGTGATTACGTAAGTGCATCACCAACATACCGTTAAATCGATAATAATCGTATCATTAACATACCTGTACATGTATACAAGTTGAAAGACAATAAGAATGAAGGCAATAAACTGAATTAATAATGGTACAAGAGGTAGATTAGGAGTCGCCGTGGCTCAGGCGGTAGCGCGTCTGACTACGGATCGGCCCGGGTTCAAAACCCGGTCAGGGCACTGGAACTTTTTTCGCCGTGTTCCCATGCCTGGCGCTCTGAGATGCACTCAGCCTCCTATCAAATTGAGCGCAAGAGGACAGTTTAACTTTTTTTGCACAAGAGATTGATTGATTTGTATTCTATTCACCAATCACACTCCTCAGCTACCAACCAAAAAGGAAGCATGGACAGGGATTTTTAAATGGATAAAATCTTCCCGTTCTGAAAATGTCGATTTTAATTTGCAGGAACAGCATTGGAATTTCGTGCACTGGGAAATAAATATATATATTAGAGATGTAATAAAATCGTGTTGCGACCTAGCACTGGAGACTGCCGTTTTACACTAACTTTATCTCGGAGATACATGAGCACTGCTCCTTATGAAGGATCACACACACTAAAACGCATCAGCATCAAAAATTCACCGATCATCCTAACTGAAGCGTGCCTGATCGTGTTTTGATGGGCACACGAATTCCAAGGGTGGTTTATTTTACAGCGTTCTTATTCTTCTATGCAGTCTAATGAAGATTATAATGAAACGGACTGAAGCCTTAAGTGGCTACAGAAGGCAATAACTATGAAGTTTTGTCATTAATAATGCGAACACCTCACACGATTAAAAAAAAAAAAAAAAAAGAATCTTAATGCTTACCTACATGCTTTGAATAAGACAAGCCTGACAGACTGAAGTCCGGTACTATGTCGATATTAATTAATGCTGACGACACTGAAGATACGACACAGGTTGTGTGTTCAAACTACCTACTTCTATTCTGCAAGTGTAGGCGTAGCTCAGTTGGTACGGCGTTGGTCTCACATTCGGAAAGCGAATGCCCATCCTAAACAGGTTTTCTCTGTTTCTACTTTGCTATAGCAGAACCTTGAATAAGGTCAGAGCAATTTCTTTTCATTTCCTTTGTTGTTAATTATGTAAAATGACATCTCAAATGTATTAGGAACCCGCTCAAGTTACATAAGTCATCTTCATTCAAACCTGTGAAAAACTGATAAAATATCAGTTACGTACAATCTGTATTCACTTTTCAAAATACGTCATACAGAAAAAACTCTCACGGAAAAAATAAAACTAGTCATTTTTACCTTAAAAAATCTTACTTACCCTTTCCCTTCAAACCATTAACTTAAAAGGAATTACAAGCGTTATTATCTCACCACCAACAGCATTTTCTCAGACTTCCTAAACTTCAAACACCTGTAAGCACGACGTGCAATGGCCATTTGTACACGGTTACAAAATGTGCAATGTCTACTCATCCAAATATCTTGCATGAAGACCACTAACACAGTAACATTCAAAGCGCAACTGAGCTGGCAAACGGTTAACTTACCTGTACCAACAATATCCCCGGTAGCCTTCGAATTGCAGCTCGACAAAAAGTCCCTTTTCCTTGCCTTACAGCTTCTCATAACCTCCACTTGTCTCGAATCCAGACCCACTCCTCGGAGAACAGAAAAATTTATTTACACTAACTGACATGCAGCACATCTCACATAATACATGAACATATATGAAAATGTCTACTAAACGAAGCACACACGAACAATATTGTATGCTTCATCATTTCGAGGAATAGAAAATTAAAAATTTAAGAGGTGTAATAAAAGAAATTTTCTTGTGGCATCATCTCAACCCGATCATATGTAGAACTATGCATTAACATTGAGATCGAACTATATAATTTTCATTCTTAATCACATGCACGAAGAACAGAAAAAATAAACATGCATACAAACATCTACACAAAGCTTCCTAGCATTTGAAGGATCAACTATTGTCTTCTGTCTGCCACAAGGTTCTCCAGTAAGCACTACCAATGAGCGTCTCTCCTTCAGAAATATATTATCTGAGAGGTACATTCGTGCTTAAGCAAAGAACTACATCGAGAAGTAGTAAGAATGTTACTAGTTACCACTGACCTTTCACTAACAGTGTTTCCTAGACAATCGCTGAGAAAAATTCAGCACAGAATTCTTGACAAAGGCAGTACGTTACCTGAATCTGAGCTTACATAGAAAGACTTGTCAAGGATAAAAATGTACAATTGTAATAGTTTTGAACACAAGCAACTATAATGTAAGGAAAAATACAAGTCGTAGTAATAAACTCAGGCTTTGAAATATATTTATTTAATAATTTTTTTTTAAATAACATGTCTCGCAATCTGATACTTACAAAAATTCACCACACAAGGGAAAATAAATGTGATATAATCCATAAATACAATTAATCCAATACAGCCTTGAACAGGAATATGTATGGTACATCATTGTCATAGAAACAACGCGGAAAATAATATTTAAATAGAACGTATAGACAATTGGCAAATTAATATGTATTAAATTTAATAACAATGCTCCGATTATTACTATTTTAATTCACGACACGATCGTCGCAGTAACCTTCTGAGGTGTTGATTGTTGTTTGCATTGCGGATAATGAAAAATATATAACCTGACTTTTCTAACTGTCAGTGAACTGTGTACAATAATAAAATGCGTACATATATATATAAAAATTAACCTGACTTTACTAACCTAACGTAACTTGTAGAAAATGCAAAAGGAATCAAAAGAGGAGCAATTCTTTGCAAAAAAAAAAAAAAAGAAGAAAGAAAGAAAGCTATGTTGTTATAAAACAACTTTAAAAAAATTGGTATTGGCCGGGAACCGAACCTGGGTCGCCTGCGTGGAAACTCGCTAATGACTACACTAACCTGCCATTACTTTGAAACAAACATAGCTGGTATTCTAGTGAACGTGACAAGGTGGGGAATATTAAGGAGTTTACTGCGTCGATACACTCTAATAAATGTGTCTAACGTTAAGTCAGTTTGTTCTCATTGTAAGTTTTTGGTTTAAAGGAAGCTTACTTTTATATCGTGTTTTGCGTTATTTATATTTATATTTTATGCCAATTACATCTACTGTTGTTAGTGATGAAATTTAATATATATATATATATATCTTGTTATATGTGAATTCGATAACACATAGTGTTGTGGTTTCAATCAGTAATAATAATTAGTCATGTAGAGTTGGTAGACGTTTTACAATTAGACTTTTGAGATAGTTCAACTTAAATACTGGCACTGCGCGAAGGAGCTATATGCAATATACTTTAAAATAACCGAGAAGTTGTTCATGTATATAATTATAGTTCGGCTTACCCTGCATATCTAACAGCAAGAACAACAGCCGGCCGAGCGGTCTGCTGCGGTAGGCCATCGGCTCGGAAGTTCCCGGGTTCGAGTCCCGGCAGGGACATGGATTTTAACAGCTAATGGCGAATCGTGACGGGCCGAATTCTAAAGTCACTAGACTGGCCCATATAAATAATAATAATAAATAAACAAAGAAAGAACAACAGTGGTGAATGAGTTAAAACACATTACAAAACCACAGCCATACCAAACTTACAATTTCCACTATCAGTCTGGGATAACAGACTTGAGTACAAACTTGGTTTACCATGAATAACCATTTTCTGAAGCTATCGGGAGAAAAAAAAAAAAAAAGGTGTTTAATTTGAGTCTCCAAAATAGGGAAGGGGGAAACCAAGTTTTTGGGCTCGGACAAACAAGTTTTTTTTCAATATATTACCCTTTGAAATATTAAAATGACCAGACTATTCTTATCCTTTGTGAATTAGGAAGTGAATTAATTCGACTTCCCTGTTTTCTAACTCATGAAAAGATTTTACAGCATTCGAGAAGAAAGTCTAAATTATATATGAAGTCATCATCAACATGACGAGTATACCAAACAAATTTCAGATCTTGATTCCATAGCAAAGATATTTCTAGATGATCCATGGTGATATTAGCCATAATCGGGGACAGTGGACTTTCCATGGCCAAAGTAATTTCAGTACCCTATTTCTAAAGATGTACATTTATTTTTCAAGAGGAATATCCTTGCGCATGATAGAGCTAATTTAACTGGAATGGAGTTGTACATGTATACTCCGTCAATCGAAGCTAAATTGTTGTTATCTATGGAGCACATTGAAATTTCAATATCCTAACTATTGTTTACTGTCCACTATAAACTATTTCTAGGTGCTTAAAAAATTTTGCTACGTATTTAACTAATAGATACGCTGGATATGTTAGAGCGTAATCAAGATTCCCACTCATTTGCCAAGATCAAATTCCCTGACTTTTCCAGGTCACTACTCAGAAATTTCCAGGTACCCCATTTTGTATATATATCATAATTCCATGGGAAAATAAAGATCATAGTTGCATCAAAATAAAGATACATTAAAATACTTCACTGTATTCTTTTCTTTAAATTGCGTCATGGTTGGCACATTAGCCTCCAAGTAATTTCAAAAACGATCTAACATTAAATGCCTGCTGTAGCTAAAAGAACTTCAAACAATAAGCTATCAAATTCCCTGACTTTTCCAGGTTTTCAGACATTTTAAGTGAAATTCCCTGACTATTCCAGGTTTTCCAGGTGAGTGGGAACCCTGGTAATAGTAACCCCCACCGTTTTAAAAACCTTGGGAAGCTCCAGCATTGTTCTTTACCGAAAAATAAAATAGATAAAGACACAGTTGCTCAAAATACCAAGGACCCTACAAACTTCAACACACAATTTTCCACGAAGAAATTAAGTAAGGTATCTTTGTGCCTACAATGTTAGTGATTTAAGGACTCGTCCATATACTCAACTCAAAATAACCCTTTAGCTTATTTGATAAATTATCCTGACTTTTAATTAACTAAATTGTTAAAAAATGCATAATTACAAATTCTTTACGATTCCGAAAAAAAAATCAGGATTGCACAAATTAATACTGTCTTCAATTGTGTTACGATCCCTTCAATACCCAACTAACTGGCCTTTTCTCGTACTGAAGAAATACACTAACATATTCCCTGATAAAACCAGCAATATTGAGGTCATCATGACATATATCGCTTTCTACCAAAAAAGTAATTAGTCACCTACCTGAAATTTTGGCTGAGTCCTAGCTCTATTAAAACCGCTTGCTGTTAAAACAGTTGCCACTCTTTGCGGCATGCTCTCAGACAGACGGGCAATGGAAGCTGGGTGCAATTCCCGAAACCTCACGCGCCGGTCCACTCGATTCAAAGATGTCCTATTGGATTGAGGTCGGGGATCTGGATAGGCCGATTCAAGTGTTAAAACATAGTTCTCGTCATACTACCGCACAGTAGCAACAACATGACAACCTGGCAATGTAATATTGGAAATACGTAACAGTGACCACAATGTTAGAAGCATGTCATTGTCTAGAATTTTATAGTACGACGTTAAGTCCATGCTGCCACGAGCAACCAGTGTAGTCCCACACTGTGGTACATGAACACCATGTCATCACCACCAAATTTCTTGGTTGGCACTAAGCACTCCGGTAGAAATTATTTCCCAGGTAGCCGCCACACCCATACGTCTATCGACTTAAAACAGTGAGAACTTGTCACTCTATATAACCAATTTTCATTGCTCCAGTGTCCAGTTGCGATGGTCGGTCCGAACATCACTTGAGCCTCTGACATAATAAGTCTTCGTGATATGGAACTTATGTGCAGCTACACTTCCTGAATATCGGAGGTGGTGGGACAATGTCCTAATGGAAACTAATATACCTGTAGCATCGTTAAACTCCTGTTTAATTGTGGCCATCGACTGCGTCGGTTCTTGACAATTTCATGTTTCACGGTTCTGCATATCTGTTGGTCAGAATATTCAGTCTACCGGAAGGGTTGCCATCCCTGACCTTTCACTTATGCAAGACAATTACTACAACTGACTGGGCCCTGTTTAACTTTATGGTTGTTGCCCTTCTGGGCAACCCACTGAGATGTCAATCCACGATTACACCCTTATCAAAGCCCTACATAACGCATCAAGTCCTTCACAACTGATTCTCTTGCTCATTGATACACATCAGACATCTCGTGACGGCCGAATGAAGCCTATCACCTACAGTCACAGGGGACCAATTACTTCTTGGTAAATAGTGTATTACCGGATAATAAACAACCTTTATTTCAACAAGCATTCTTTTAGTCACATTCTCCTGGAATATGTCGTAGATGCAAGAAAAGCACCCCTTACCAGTCATGCAGAGAATAAATTAATTCAAAGGCGAAATTTCGATTCGCAACTGTGGCTTAACTCTTTTAACATCCCTGTAACTTTTACGGCTCCTATTCAAAATGGAATTCCGCTTACTGTACTTCCTTCACAATTTCTCTCAATAATTCTTCGATTCCTTCTTCCCTCCTCGGAGAACAGGAAAGTTAACACTAAATAAACTGCACATAGTGCATGTCACATCCCAAATTACTATCACACAACACAAGCGAACTCACCGAGCCGCCGTAGCTCAGTGCTAGAGCATTGGCGAAGCATTCGGGAGGTCGTGGGTTCAATCCCAGCAGCCGACCATTCTGACTGGGATTTTTACACCGTGTTTCCCTGTCTAACCAGGCAAATGCCGGGATGGGACCTTCAGCACAGGCCCTTGGCGACACCTGCCTCCTCCCCTATCTCGGCCTTAGATGCCTAAAGGTCACATATAAAATTCATATTCAACAAGCGAATGAAAAAAGATACTGAAAACTATATAGCTTGCCAACTGCTACAACAGTACACTCGATATTTTACTGCACTTGAACGATAGCGTTGCACAATATGCATATAAAAACACTAGCAGCATCGTTACCAATTTGACTTATTATATCTCAATCTCCAAATGTTCCACTGAATAATATCCTTCAACGACGTATCAATGTGATAGTACACTAGCACATTTCATCCTCATACAACTCTCATGAATTACACTGCCAACAAATGCTTGCCATTTCCTAAGAAGACTCTCTCTTAAAGAATAGAAATTCGATCCCCGTACTACAGAAAGGCAACTGATTCATAACTGTGGCAAACACTTGGATAATAAACGGGTAGTAACTAGCTTCAATCATAATGTAAACTCTTGGGATAGTACTGAACGCAGTACTTGTCCGTACATTTGGGACTGGATTGTTAACAAGGAGGCAGGTTCTTCATATCCTTCTGCACATTTTCCAGTGCTGGACTTCTCTGCTACTAGTCTAAAAGTAAACAAGCGATAGAAATGTTTTGAAACTAGTGATGTAGTTCGTGTCACGTCCTCTTTTTGTTTTTGCTGGCTGGTGAGGTACGGATGAACAACATTTTGTGTCAACAGTTTTGAGATAGTACAGTGAATGATCTACCAACAAGGCTTGGTGACTATCCCATTTACTATCGAAATGTAAACCATCTACACATCGCCCATTACGATCACGGGCCTCGAATTGAAACTGGGGAGACACGCAGGTTCGAGTCCTCCCAGGGTATCCTTTCATTTTCACCAGGCGAAATACGCATCAAAGAATAATTTTAACCACAATCTTCAGTCGCTGATCTATCCCAAATAGAAAGTGGGTTCACCTCTCGCAGCTGTTGTGGTGGCATTCGTCCAGAACCCATTTTTCAACTCGTTCGTTTCACGAAGGTCTGGACTTCACTTGTAGCTCAAGTTCATCCTAGAGGTAATTAATTAGATTAATTAGAGGGTCCTGAAATGCAGCAGCAATATAATATCTAGTATTGCCATCTTGAAGTAGTAGCAGTCTTATCCGTACAATAATCACTATGTTGGTTGTGTTTCGTATGGAGATGTCCAAATACTTATAATTCAATTTTTCAGACAGCAAGCACTAAGGACATCCTGAGATACAAACACGGCACCGTGAGCAAAATCATACCACCCGAGACAAAAATACGATGGCTGTTGATAAATTGGTAGTGTAGTGCTGTATAGAAATACACTAAAAAAAAGAGAGATTTAAGTAGAACCTCTAAGCAAACCAAGTTCTTTTACACAGAATGCAACTGTAGCTTGTTCGCATCATAATCTCTCGCTAAAAAACCCGCCCCGTTCATCCTAACTAAAAATTTCCCCTTCGTCGCACTAGGCAAATGCTGCGATGGAACCTGAAATTAAGGCCACGGAGAAGAAGATGATGGATGACAAAGACGAACTGGAAATTGCTGGAGAGCTTACGAAAATAATCTCAAGCGTCGCGGCTCGCACACTCATGAGAACAAACACAACCTATGGATTCTTTTGGTTTCACTTTACCGAATAAAGTTTTTTTTAAAATAAGTCCAACAAGTGATACTATATAAGTTAATTAATACAACGGTTACTAATAGTCAGTTATTACTGTACTTTGGACAGGGAAAGTCAGGATTTATCACATCAAGTATGAAAAACACATTTCGGCGTTTTCTCGTGCTTGAAACATGTTACAAGCATAGCTTTAATTTCATGCTTCATCATTATAGACCAGGGTTGAAAAAAATGTTGATTTATTTTTTTTAAAAAATTGATTTAAATTACTTGCGGCACTGATACAGCTACGAAGTTAATTTTCCCTTTTCAAATACCTTAGTCAGTAAACACTAAAGTAAAATTCACATATATGTGGTGTTGACTACAGAAGATAGTCATGATAAAAGGCAATTACAACAAATTGTAATAGTTTTGAAAAGGAACGAAGATATGGCCAAACTCATGGCATATTTTACAAAGGAAAGTCAATATGTAGACAACGTCTACGTTACTTTCGTCGGTACACGATGAATGAAGTGGTTTCAGAAGTGTTTACACCGTAATTAAGTTCGAAAACAAACAATTTACAAGGTTTCTACGTATCGGCTTTCCTTCTACAATTATGTCTCTGCCTTCCTTCCTAAGTAACTGCAAATTTTATAATCACAATTGCTTCTTTATTTCACGCTACATCTCCCAAACAAAATGTTCCACGATTTAAGTTTTCTATGATATATTTGAGTTCATTTCAGTTAAGAGTTTTCAGCTCTCAAAATTATAATATCAACTTGGGAACATCTAATAACAAATTCCATACAATAGGAGAGCTATTTTCGAGCCGCGGTGACTCATTGGTAGAGCGCTCACCTCCTGTCGGTGGGGTCCCTGATTTAATCCCGGCTCGTACCATGTGGACTTTGTGGTGAACGAACATGGTGTGCGTGGATTTCCTCAGGGTTCTTTCGTTTCCTCCCACTTTCTTCGTTCCAATTAATTTTCTTCAATGAGAGCTACTGAATACATTGAAATCAATAGTGGATGCACAGTTTCGCATACTCATCCTTCCACATACGCATAGGTAAACTTTATACTTCCATTAAGAATAAATTATTTTTGAGTAAGTTGTGAAGAAATTAAATAATTTGATACAAATACATTTCGCGTAATAAAAAGTAGGTAATGTTACGAATCATCAATTTTTGTTTTGTAAACCAAAACTGGATTTTTTGTTTTCTGTGTAATCGTTTTCATATTTATTACAAAAATAAACATATTTGTAACACAAATTATAAACGTATTATATGAATTGGGTTCCTACGTTCTCTTCTAAAATTTCACATGTAATATGAAATGAACCAACCAAATAGTTAAAATTCTAGGTTCATCACTTTGGTTTGGGTTTACATCGTAAGAGCCTATTATCACATAAGGACTAGAAGGTGAGTTTTAAAGCTTACGTATGATTCAAACCAGAAAATTATTACAAATATTGCACTTTATTTCTACTTTTAATAATAAAAAAAAATATTGATTTAAATCATGGATTTAAAAAAAATCATGTGATTTAAATCAATCAACATTGCTATAGACTAATATAGTACATGCCGAGTAAAAAGAAAAATAATTTTACAGTTCTTCATACAAAGGTGTAAATGCAGTAAACTGATAAATACCTCTTGTATTTACAAGCGAATTTTTGTTTACAAAAAAAAAATTAAAAAAAGATTTTTTAAGAAAATACACTTTTTTAAGCAAAGCAAAAATTGACTAAAAAGTAAAAAAATAATAAACTTATGAATCGGAAAGTAGAAGCATGGGTGTTCTTAGATATTATGATAAGGTAAGCAAAAGCACCCACGCTTTTATTTCCTGATTCAAAAAAATTATTATTTTTTTTAAATTTACTTTTTAGTCCATTTTTCTTTGCTTACAATAGCGTGTTTTTTTTTATCTTTTTAAAAATCACTTTTAAATTTATTTTATCTATTATTCTATTCGGGTTATTTCGGTGTCCATACTTTTTTTTCAGCTAATATTTTGTGGCCCAAATCCTAAAGTGTTCTGGAACCAAGCAAAACCCAGCCGCGGTGCAGGCTCGTATTTATTTTAGGATAAAGAAGTCTGTAATAACAAAATATTAAAATGTTTTTAAAACAGGGTTGATTGATTTAAATCAAATGATTTTTTTCTTAAATCAGTGATTTAAATCAAAAATATTTTATTTTTCTTAAGGAAAGTAGAAATAAAGTGCAGCATTTTTAATCATTCTGTGGTTTGAATTATATGTGGGCTTGACATTTACCTTTTAGTCCTTATGTGATGATAGGTTCTTCAGGCGTAAACCAAAACCAAAGTGATCCACCTAGAATTTTAATGAACTATTCGATTAGCTCATTTTTATTGGCGAAATTTTAGAAGAGGACGTAGGAACCCAATTCACATTATAAGTTTATAATTTGTATTACAGGTATGTATTTTGTAATACATATGAAAACGAACACACAGAAAACCCAGTTCTTATATACAAAAACAAAAAATTATTGTTTCGTAACATTACCTACTTCGTAACATTTGTGTATTTTTATTTGTATCAAATTATTTGTTTTCTTCATAATTAGCTTTGGGACATGTGGAAGCTGAAGGATGAAAATGCAAATCCACTATTGATTTGACAGCATTAAATAGCTACAATTAAATTGAATTTCATATAAGGCCTGTAGGCAAATTTGAATCAGACCGAGTAGATGATGGTGAAAGAATTGGTGGAATAAAGAATGTGGGAGAAAACAAGAGAACACTGAAAAAAAAACCACGCACACGACTTTTGTTTACCACAAAGAACACATGGCACGAACCGGAGACCCTACAGACCAGAGGTTAGGGCTCTACCACTGAACAACTGCGGCTCCAAAATAGCTCTTATGCTTTGTGGAATATTGTTATGGGGTGTTCCCAACTTGAGAGCTGAAAATTCTAAATGAAATTAGCTAAAATTTGTCTTAGTAAAATTAAATCCTAGAATATTTCGTTTGGAAGATGTAGCCTGGAGTAAAGAGGCAACTGCGATTATAAAATTTGCAGCTGCTTAGGAAGAAAGGAGACAGTCGTCATTTTAGAAGGAACATGCGTAGAAACATTAAAAATAGTTTCTATTTCGAACTTAATTACGTTGTATACCCCTCTGAAACCAATTCACTCATCGCGTATCGACGAAAGTAACGTCAGTTTCTCACATTTTACCCTCGCCTTGTGAAATATACCATCAATAAGTAACTCCATATCTTCCTTCAATTTCAAAATTATTACAAGTTGTTGTAACTGTCTATTCTCAATGGCTATCTTCCGTAACGAACTTCACATATTCGTGAATCAAAAACAAAAATCGATTGAAAAAAAAAAATCAAGAAAAATGATTTCTTTGAAAAAAAAAAATCACGTTTTTTTTTCAACCGTTTTAAAATATACACATATATAGAAATATATGAAAGTAGCAATGGAATGTTGTACTGTCACCCGACTTACGTCGCTGTGCAAAATTTCATCATTGTTTGACGCCGGGAAAGGAGTTAAATTAACGTTACAAGATTTCTACCAGAGATGAAACATGATTACCGAGTAAGTTAATAAAAAGCGTATATATATATATATATATAATTGACGCTGATATTGATGCACAATGTATATACAAGCTATGTATTACGTAACCCAATCCTTTCGGCTCAGTGACACGTCCCATTTCTACATGTATGTCGCAATTACTGGGAGGGCGGAAGTTATTTCACGTGAATACAACCAATTCCTTTTGGAAAAGTAACCACCAACTCAGATTTTTACGAAATTTGGCACAAATGTTTTATGGGTAAAGCAAGAAAAGAAAAACTGCAAAATATAACTGTTCTGTAAAGGGTAGTCTCTCACATACACTGGTCTAAAGTTTGAAGTTTTGGAATTTACGACACATCAGTAAGGCTATAGTTCAAAGCATATTAATAACAGTTTTGAAATTATGTAAAATTTAAGAGGGGAATGAAGAGTTCGTACATAATACGACAAAGTAGCTCCGATGTCCTAATAATGAAAGTATTACAAAATATAGGAAAATGGTGTAACAAATATGAAGTTACTTTGCAAAGCTTATGCAGAAAAATTTAGAGGTTAGGACAATCCAATGCAAATCATATAAATGCGTCTCCTTAGTTTAAAATAAATTTAAAAAAAAAACGTGGGTTCTGAACAGATTTTCGATGTTGAAATAGAATGTGGTAAATGCAATAGTAGTGCAGAAATCGGAATTCACATCCGGACCCAATAAAAACTTAACTGAAGGGCATCAGTGGTATGATACTCTCATCTGGATCCGAAACATCTGCACAGATTGTACAAAATAAAATATAGCAGAAGTGTACAAGGTTGTCCTGAAATGTTGAGTTGGCTTATCCAGACTTTTGGTTAGATTATTTTCTTCATAATTATTTCTTTCTGAGAAGGTCTTTGAATAGTCTGCATTTTGAATGTAATTTCGAATAAAAATACCTCTCAACACTTCATGTCATTGAAAACAATATCCTTGTGTGTCGTGTCGTATTTTTTTTCCACAACTTATTGGGGACCCTGTACAAGGAAATATGAAAATTCACACTAAATACGCACGGAGTTAGTGAATTATCATTATGTTGAATCTAAATTATATATGATATGACATTTGTTATAAAGTATTGAAGGAATTACTGCCTTACATGAAAAATCAACTTTGCATCAAAACACTGGATTTGACTTTTCTTCGGACTGGGGACCTCCCGAATGCCAGACCAACGTTCTACCCCCGAGCTACGGCGGCTCGGTTCAAAACACTGGATGTCCTGGACAATAGGAAAATTGCTAATATACATCACCATATTCACGATTTTGGTATAAATGCTTCTTGGTCATTGATTACTATAAGTCATGGCAAATCGTCATGTGAAAGGTTGTCCTAACTTCAGACGAGATGAGCTCTGGATGAGACTGCTTCTTTGAGTTGATGGCAAAGTGTTTATCTTAAATTTCCTTTTAACTGGCCATGTTTCCAAGTAACTTTTTTAAAGTATTTTCGTTATGTCCAGATGACCCTGTTTAATGTCAAAATGTACAACAAATTTGACTAGACATGATTGTTTTCCACGGCTTAAAAACAAAGGTTCCCCATCCCTGCTTTTTTGGAATGCTGCAGAGGGCAACTGAGTGACAAGAAATAATACTTTAGAATTGCCTTCGAGCAAACTCCTAAAAGGACAGCATGTCTTGTTATCTTTGATTCTTTGGTATTGCATACTGGTATCACAATTTAAGGCGAGGATCTTTTTCTCCCAACACTCCTGCTCCTCAGACACATCACACACATGACAGAAAGAAACACACACACAAAAAAAAAAAAAAAAAAGAAAGGAAGAAAAGAATTGGTAAATCAAACTGAACCTACATGCTAATAAAAGTAAAATCTTGAATTCAGGAGCCAAAATATACAGGCATGTAACAAGTTTTGAAACAAGTTCCGAAAGTCCAATTCTAGTCCGTCTTGAGAAATTCGTTCTCTTCCCTTCCTGATTAATGGTAACTGGGAGGTGTAATTGTCGATGAACGGTACAGAGCTGAGGAACAACCCAATCCCTTGTGCCAACTGTCTTTATAATTCAATAATACAAGTCTTATGCAGCTGACGTAGTGTACCATGTACAAGTACAGTAATCAAGCAGTCTAAAAAAAACATACAAAGATTAGTTAACAACATACAGAATGACCTTGAACAGGAGCAGCTATCTAAGAACTTCAGAATAAGAGTTTTTAAACGAAAAAGAAAAACGATTAAACAAATAAAGCGTTTCAGGTGATCTTGAAAATTTTTCAAGGTCACCTTGAAGAAAAAGACAAAAGCAGCAGAAAAAAAAATCATAGTGTGAGAAACTGAACATTAAATCTAATACCACAGCATTATAAGTCTAATTTATTAGTTCTAAGAAACTCCCCAAAAATGTAGCCTATTTGTATATAAGTTTCGCTCACTAGAAAAACAATGAATAACGGTAACGTTTTGTAGATTTTAAGGAGCGCTTTCAACAGTCTCTTCCGAGAAAGATCATATTACCGCAGCACTTTTCGCTTGTAAATTAATTGTTGGTGATCCATTGTTCGCTTCATCATTCATTTTGCCAGAACGTTATCAATGCCTCTTCTGGCTTCGAAAAGTAGAGATCCTTTCTTCCTTGAAATACACCTAGAAGCAAGCGTACACACACAGCTAAAAATATCTCACAAAAAAAAAAAAAAAATACACAACTGATTTGAGAACGACACAGAGTTGGTAATATAGTCAGAAGAAAGCAAAACATCCCCGCTCTCCACTATTCTCCCCCTTATTCACACTCACACGTACTTCAGAAGATTTATCGTATTATGGATAAACTTTCTATTCCTGCATTTTTTAGCACTGTGCACAATTTTAAAACTATACAGGGTAAGTCAAAATGATGTACCCAATTTCATAAATTTATTTTGTGAAATATAATGAACATATCTGAATGTAATACATGTGGTAAGAAGGGTAAC
>JAGDQP010004591.1:43330-83994 GCA_022664845.1 Lepisma saccharinum | reverse complement strand
GTCTCTTTGGCTTCTTCTTTTCTGTGCGCGAAGGCGACTTGTTAGGATGTGGTGGAGCCATGATGAATTGTAGCCGTAAATGCCCACACTTCTCCGTCTTCGTTCTGAGGAGCCAACGAGGCTGCCGGGTACTACCCTCATCACCCTTGTCAGCAAGCTGGAAATCGAGGCGAAGTCCAATGACTTGGCGTCGAAATCACTTGTACTCCCGACTGATGGATACTTGGGACACCCACTCCCCCGAGTGTTGGCGAGACCAAAGGTCCGAAGAGCTCCCCAATGGCGCACTTCCCAGTCTCAACGAGCTAGACCATCCAAGAATTTGCTGTTAAGAACTAGGCGCTATCCAATGGTTCCGCCCCCTTTCCCCTGGGCCCAGGGGCCATCGTCAATGCAAGTACATCCTGTCACATCCTTGGTCATTGCGCGGAGGCGCAACTCACAGCACAAGAGGAGATGAAATAATGAGTCATCAATGGATGAAAAATGGGGTGAATGTAAATGAAATCCTCTCTGCTGGTCCTCCTTTCAAGCAGCGTAGATGTTTAGCTGCGAGGGCTGATTGTAGCCAGCAAAAGCCAGCTGGACGATGGGGTCGCAAATTCCTTACGCCATATACGAGCAGCGATGGTGTGCTGGTCGGGCTATGTGATGGTGTCATCACGTTGCGGTCCGTAGACCTGCGATGAGGTCGCCAATCCCCTACGCATCTGGGAAGTAAAAATTCTCAACAGAGATGCACTGTGGCCCTGCTGTTGGACTTCCCATTGGCAGCAACGATGTTAGCAGCTGCCAGGGCTGATTGCAGCCAGCAAAACTGACTGGGCGATGGGGGCGCCACTTCCCGACGCCGGGGCCTTTTCAACGGGTTTATTCGACCAAAAAAGCGTTGATTCAACGTTTAAAACACGTATGTGCTACTGGGGATATAAATAACTGTCCAGCCTCCGTGCGCCAGTTGGTAATGTCACAGATTTTGGATCGGGAATGGGAAGGTTCCGCTACCGGCTATCCTGACAGGTTTACCAGGGTTTCCCTAAGTTTCACTAAGCGAATGTAGGGATAGTACCTCTAGGCTCCGACCGCTACCTACGCTTCCCTTACCACCAGTGAGTAGAATGATCGCTGTCGGACGTCACCCTCTGACCAGAGCTGAAATGTGTCACCCGAGCAATCGGATCAACTTTTGGACCGGGTCTAAGTTTCAGACCTGGCCTGATTTGGTGACCCGATTTAGACCTGCTAACTCGGAGGACAAAGCATATTTCCTTGCGTTTGGACGGGGTTTCTTTCAGGGGTGACCAGGACCGGCGATGATACCCCCAGAGCACGAAAAATACGACAATGAAATTCCAGTTAATGTATATTTCCCAGACCGAGTCATTCGGGTCAAGTTTCGGACCACGGGTATTCGGGTCACTTAAGTTCGAGTCAGGCCGAGTCACGGGGTCACCAAAAGTAAACCGATTACAGCCCTGCCTCTGACGTGAACGGCTTACGCTAAAATTTGCAACAATCCATGAAGAAAAATTCAAAACAATTTTAAAAACATAGCTCTACTAAAGCTTCCTGATACATAGGGCCAGCCAAATTACATATAATAATGGTTAGGTTTGCCCATAGTGAAGGATGATTTCAAGGAAGAACTGTTATTGATTTAACTAAATTCAAATAAAAGCAAATCTTCGAAGAATTCTTTAAAAGATGAAAAATTAAAATTAACTTTTCAAACAAAAAATTAGATAACCATCAAAATTATTCCAAAAGTGAATAACAATTACTACCGTATGAAAGTGTTCTTGACAATATTAAAGCAATACACTTTTTCAGTTATCAACGTTTTATTAAGTAATAATGACAAGTTATCGCGATATTAAGCAGACCTTTCTGTCACGGACGAAATATAACTGAACATTTATCTGTGACAAACACATCTACTTCATGCCATGATACAGGAAGACCCACGCCACGGAAAGGTAAAGTAGGGACTCTGGTAAAGAAAAAGGACTCATTACTCCACATTTTTCTTCACATATTCAACAAGTAAGCACTGTTACACATTTCGAAACTCAGTGAAAAACAGACTATTCTGCACTTGGCTTTGACTACACTATTTTCTGTAGAGAAACTAAACAATAACTGTTCTGAAATGATTTTAGGTCGTGATTTTTCTGGTCATATTTTTGTTTTACGCTTAGCTATTAACACGATTTTTATCTTCAATTTAAGTACTTATTACTTACTAACTCTACTCCTTACAGAACTCACAAGTTCATCGCCGCAGTAACAAATGTTCGCCATAGGATTCTATCCTGGGCAAGATCAAGCCAGTTTTCTTCACAAACACCTATACTTCTCGATGATCCCTTCTATTATTTTCCTCCCAATGTCGTTTCAGTCTTCCCAACGGTCTCTTTCCCTCCGGGTTTTCAACCACGATGGAATATCATCTTCGTCCCGTCCCCCACAATCCGAACTACATGGACATCTTAGTCGTCGCGATTTCATTATTCTTACATCGAGTAAGTCGTACAGTTTGTGGAATTCTTCATTATGCATCATCTCCTCCATTCTCCAGTCATCTCGTCCAGTTTTGGTCCGTATGTGTATCTGAATACTTTCGCAGTAAAGTCAGACATTCATCAACTGCTGCTTTGGAAAGTATTACATACTCACCAAAGATAAACTCAATATATATTGTTTTTACTATATTTTTTTTTAAGATCAAAAACCTAGAGAAACCTGGTAAAAATAAAACACCGTTGAAAACTGTATTAATATTTAGAGATTTTATTTCGTTTTTTTTTTTTTAATATGAAAATTGTATTTACAACTGCAACATTGAGTTGATTCTTGGTCATTGTTTTCTTTTTGTAACATCTGGTAAACTTCAGTGCTGGTTGCTAAAATAGATTCCACAGTGGTGCAAAAGTTTAAAGTCAACGAATTTGTGGCATTTTCATACAAAGTTTCTGGATACTTTTTAATATATTAAGAAATTAGATTTCGAATGGATATTTGGTAAACAGGTAAATGATTTAGGCATTATACCTATTGACAAATTTTGGTACGGGAAGTTTCGATGATCAGACAAAATTTATCTAGGCTAGTAACTTAAACAAAGAGTCCCGAGCTACGAACCAATTTTTTATGGCCTATTCGCTTTATTGGTTAGAATGTGTTGAATTCTATAGATGGCAGCAGCTGTATGTGTAGCACAGGGGTTCAACCGTACGAATGTGGCTCTCATGAGGGCGAAGCTTTGGTGTGTGGAAGATGTATAAAAAAGCGTTTTAAATAGAAGCCAGTAGATGAGGTCACCAGTATCGTGTAAAATGTTGAGTAGAGAAAACTAGCTTCAAAGCTCAGAGACGCCATATTGGGTTCTTGTGTCTTATATCGGTAACCTTACTGAAATTTTAAGAAAAAATATGTATATATATATTATTTTCCTTATCAATCGTAAGAATGAGTAATATTTTAACTGTGACGGTTTAAAAAAAAATAAAATTGTAAATAGATGCTTTTCCTTAGATAAATACATTTCTAAGTACATCAATAGTGAAATGCACTGTATATTCTGAAATGGAGGATTCTATCGCATAAAATTTAGATGGATAGGGCTATGATAATATGCTTTTAATTAAGAAACATAATAATAATAGAATATGATATTATCGTTTCACGCCTGATCATAAGTACAGTAAAGGAATTCAATATTCTAAGTGAGTACCAAAATAAAAAACAACATCTCGCCTTGTCCTTAGCTGATATATACAACGTAACAGCTATTGATAAACATAAACACCATAACATTGTGTAAAAAGTGAAAGAAAAAGTGATTTGTTGTGATACAGTTGGTAGTACAAATAACAGAAGAGGTCTTGTTGTTGTACATAAACAAATAAAATTACTTTTCCTTGTGTTTGAACCGTATTAGAAAAATCTAATATTCATAAGTATGATATGTGGAATGGTAATAATACTTTGTAAATCTTACATATGAACAGTTTAATGATTATTGACAAGTGAAGTATGTGATTATAAGTGTCCCCTAATAGCTGAACCTTAATTATTTTCTTTTTTTCTTTGTCCATACGTCAGTTTTACTGTAGTAATCCGAAATTAGATTTACTGTATAATATGTTAATGGTGTGGAGCGTCTGTATCCATTAATTCCACGGAGTTGCGGTAATTATTACTTATTTCATTTCCTACTTGTTTAATGATTATTATGGGTAATAGGTATAAAGAATATGAAGCTAATAAGGTGTATACACGCGTTTATCTCTTGCTCTTTCTACGTATAATGAAGATAAATATATTTTAGTGAAAAAGAAAAAAATTGGGTACTTCAAAATGGACGACTGATGGTTATGGATGGAAGTGACGAGATAGCAGTAAAGATAAATATCTATGAAATGACGAGGATGAGCCTATCTGAGGACTAGTGCATGAAAAATTAATGCAACTTATGCGTAACGTAACCTAACTGAAGTACATGCTTAACGATCCAGTTCGTATAAGGAATATGTGAATCGACAGTTTACAATACATTGTTTCTATTATTAAGTTAATTGTGTTGAATTTATGGCCTTTAGGCATCTAAGGCTCAGACCGAAATAGGGGAGGGGAAAGGATTCGGTAAAGTGTCGATTAGGACCTATGTTGAAGGTGTCATCCCGGCATTTGCCTGGTGTGACTGAGGAAACCCCCTGGAGAAAAACCTCAGTCAGGATGGTCGGTCGCTGGGATCGAACCCACGACCTCCCGAATTCTACGCCAATGCTCCACTACTGAGGTACGGTAGTTCAGTATTATTATTAAGTTGGTTGCGTTGCGTTATTGTTTTGTGCACTAGCCCTAATCTGAACAACCTTGCGAATATTTCATAGCAATAAAACAAAAACAATTTCTGACCTAATGATTTGAGCTATTGTAATGAAAATGAAAAAAAAAGTTTATTTTATGTACAGAATTTTAGTCAACTTTTATAGAACTAACTATAGTTTGCGCCACACATGACGTCATTCACTCAACCAAGGTTATTAGAATTAGAAAATAGGGTAAAATTACAAAGAAAAAACGAACGTACCAGCTTCAGGCTGCCATCTTGGCGCACACAGAATTTAGGAGGGTGCTATTTATACGTAATATACGGGCCACGGTGGCTCAGTTGGTACAGCGCTCACCTCTGGTGCTAGGGGTCGTCGGATCGATCCCTGCTCATGTCATGTGGGCTTTGTGGTGGACAAACACCATGTGCGTGGATTTCCTCGGGGTACTCCCGTTTCCTCCCACTTTCTTCATTCCATCAATTCATCCCATCATCATCCATACGGCCTGAGCCATAGTTGCCTAAAGACCTTAAAATAAATTCAATTCAATTATACGTAATATAAATAATTATCTGAAAAAAAACACCAGATGTCCATAAAGTTCAGCCAAGTTCTTCAGTTCTAAAAAGTGGTGAAATGGAGGATGGATGAGCCAAGTTCCTTGGCGACAGCATGTAACACTGGAAGTTGGCGCGAGGTTGCAAGGTTCATGATGTTCGAGCCTTAGCGTTGGTGGTATTGGGCGTGGTGGATTTTGGGACCACCACCACACTTATAGCTTGAAGATCATGAACCTTGCAACCTCACGCCAACTTCCAGTGTTACATGCTATTACTCTCGAGAGATCGAGTCGGCACATGACACTGTGAGTGAAGAATGTTGTGCTTCAGAACTACAACTGACCTTACCTAACCTACTCTAACCCATGGTCACTAATCTAAAATAATCTACGACCATTCATTTGTCTTCCTGTCCCTTCTGGTTATTCCTAGCGCGCATCTCACCATTGCTCTTTGTGTGACTCTCAATCTTTGAGTCATTTGCGCATTTAATGTCCAAGTTTCACAGCCGTACATCATCACAGGTAAGACACATTGATTATATACTTTACGCTTCAGACACATTGGTAGTTTCCTTTTGAAAATAAAGTGTAGTCTTTCAAACGAACTACACGCCATTTTACATCTTATATTTATTTCATCAGTCAACTTGACATTCGATGTTTTGAGCTGGCCTAGGTAAACATACTCATCAACTATGCCTATTGTCTCTTCACTAATCTTTATTTCCCTTTTTTCAGCATATTGATTGTATATAACCTTTATTTTACTTAAATTCATTTTAAGGCCTATTTTCAAACTCTCAATATTCAGTTCTTCCATTCTGGTTTGTAGTTCTTCTGCACTTGAAGCAAACAGGACTATATCATCAGCGAAACGTAGGTAATGAAGATATTTGCCATTAATTTTAATGCGAACTTCATCCCAATTTAAATTTTGGAACACTCTCTCCAGGACCGCACAAAACAGTTTTTAAGAAATTGAATCTCCTTGCCTTACCCCTTTCCAACTTTAAATTTTTCACTTTCTTGATTTAGTCTAATGACAGAAGTGGCAGTCGAATAACTATTTCGCACTAGCTTGATGCAGGCATTTTCGATGCCTTGATGTTCAAGTGATTTAAGTACTGCTGGCAAGGAGACCGAATCGAAAGCTTTTTCGAATTCTATGAATCCCAAACATAGTGGAAGTTCATATTCATTAGTGCTTTCCATAACTTCATTCAATGTTTGTATGTGGTCCATTGTGCTAAATCACGACGAAATCCCGCTTGTTCCCTTCCCTGGTTAAAATCCAAGTCCCGTTCAGTACGATTCAAAATAACGTTGGTGAACATTTTGTATAGAACTGACAGTAAACTAATTGGTCTGTAGTTTTCGACGCGTTCTTTGTCCCCTTTCTTGTACAACAAAATGATAACGGCATTATTCCAACTTCTGGGTATTTCTCTCTTCCTCAGGCACATTGAGAATAATTTCGCAAGTTCCTCTTTCATTGTTTCACCTCCCCATTTAAACATCTCTGCTGTGAGTCCATCTTCTCCTGGGGACTTTCCGTTCTTCATCCCTCGAAGTACTTTATCCACTTCTTCTTTCATTACATCTGGAATATCTACATCCTTTTCTTCTGAGTCTTCATTTCCTAGCTCTTCTTCGGAATAGTACAATTCTCTGTAGAAATTTTCAAATATTTTTATAATTTCTTCATTATCTCGTGTTACGATCCCATCTCCTTTTTCCCTATCATGAGCTGCCCTTTGGTTTTCTTCAGGCTCTTGTTCTCCTCGATTGTATTTCTAACAAGATTTTCGGTATATCTTTGTACATCCTCTCTTATTTTCTTCCTTACGGTTTTATTTAGTTCCATGTATTCAATTCTTTTTACTTAATTTTTCTCTTCTTTCATTTCCCTTCTTTTCTTCATCAAGAGCTTAGTTTCTTCTGAGATTTTGCTCTGTCTTTTCATTCTGTTGCCTGCTATTTCCTTGGCTGTCTCTCTTATTATCTCGGTGAGTATTTTATTTCTGCTATCTATGTCTTCTTCATCCTCTAACTCTTCCTATCTGTTGCTTAGTTCAATCTCGAATGTCCCTCTGTTTTTCCCTAGATTTTCCAGATCTAAAAGTGGGAGTTTAACTCTGATAAGCTTCTTTCTCTCAAGTCTAGTATTTAGTTACAGCTTACATCTCACCATCCTATGATCACTCGAGACTTTGAAACTGTTTAGAACAGACACGTCTTGCAGAATTTCCCTGTTATTCGATAGAACGTAGTCTATTTCATTCTTGGTCCCATTTTGACCTTTCCGTGTCCACTTCCTCTGGTTCGCCTTCTTGAAAAATGTATTGGAAATGAGCAGTCTGTTGGCTTCTGAGAATTCCACTAACTTCTCTCCTCTCTTGTTTCTTTGGCCAAATCTAAAGTTTCCCACTTTCGTGTCACTGCTCTGCTTGGCTTCTACTTTCGCACTGAAGTCTCCCATTACAATTTTGTAATGCGATTTGCTACTATCCAAAATCTTCTGGATCTCCTCGTATAGGTCTTCGATTTCCTCCTCCGGATGTGAGGATGTTGGAGCATACACTTCTATAATTTCCATACTGTACCTGTTATTTATCTTTATTACTACCCGTGCCATTCTATTTGAAATTCCTTCAATTTCTGTGATCCGTGACTTCATGTATTTATTAATTATAAAGCCAACGCCTGTCGGTTTTCCATTTTCTGTTCCTTTAAAGTAGAACTTGCTCCCTGACGGTAGTTCCAACTGTTCTTCATTCTTCCTCGACACTTCTGATTGTCCTATGATGTCCCATTTAATCCTCTTAAGTTCATTCTGCAGTTCTTCTAATTTGTCCGCTCCAGCAATTAACTCACAGTTGAGAGTCGCCACTTATAGGTCCGTTCGAGTTGCCGTGTCGGTGTCCTGGCAGTCTACATTCCAAACCCGGGCATTTTGACCCTCTGACTTCTTGCAGGACTGACCGCTGCCGTTGCCAGCAACATTCCATCCTCCGGGCAATGAGGGTCTCCGAGGCTGTTTCCTTACTTGTACCATCATGTGTTAAGAAAGGAGGGGTGATGGCCACGCTGTCAGCTAATGTCGGTTGGTGAGCAGCCCATCCATGTTCGTTACTCAAGCAGTTGATTGGGTACTAACAGGCCCCACGACGTGAACAATTGGGTTGGACATTAGCCGTCTATTCCGGTCGGTTCCCTTAAGCCTTAGCAAGAGGAATTAAGGGGTCTCCTCCCAGTTAGTGGCAGAAGCCTTTTGAGGCGACAGTCCCGGTTTGCCGGTCCTGTCCCGGTTTCCCGGCCATATACGAGGAGAGTTCCATATTGTTTTACACTTTTTTTTACACTTATAAGAACTTTTATGCCTCGGCAGATACATCCACTTTTTCAACATAGTCTCCATTAAGAACTACACACTTGAGCCACCGATTTGGCCACTTCTCTTTGCTTTCTGCGAACCATTTTTTCGGAGTCTGTCGCACCCACGTCCGGACAGCGTCTTGCAGTTCCTTTAAGTCCGCGAAATGATGTCCACGCAGCGGTTTCTTCAATGCTCCGAAAAGATAGTAATCAGAAGGGGCCAAGTCGGGAGAATAAGGTGGTGTGGAACCACCTGGAACCCCAGCTTATTAATGGCAGTCGTGGTCGCCCGACTCGTGTGGGGACGGGCGTTTTCTTGTTGCAGGAGCACACCTTTCGCCCATTTTCCTGGTCGTTTCCTCTGAATTGCACGGCGCAAACTCCGAAGCGTTGTCACGTATGAGTCGCTGTTAACGGTGGTTCCGATTTCCAGCCAGTCAATGAGTATGATTCCATCCTTGTCCCAGAAGACTATTGGCATGCGTTTGCCTACGGAGGGCTGTGTACGGAACTTCTTTGGCGTGGGGCTGCCTTGATGCTTCCACTGCATTGATTGGGCTTTGGTCTCTGGCTCATAGTAGTGCAGCCAAGTCTCGTCGCCAGTAACGAGTTTGAACATGAAGCCTTCTGGACCCTGGCTGTAGCGTTGCAGACGTGTAACTCACGTCCTTGCGCTGTTGTCTTTGTGCAGCATTCAGGGATTTGGGAACCCACCTTGCAGACACCTTACCCATCTTAAGGTGTTCGTGCACTATGCGGTACAGAGTGCTTCTGGCATGTCCTGTGGCCACCTCCAGTTCCGTGAACGTGATGCACCTGTTTTCCTTAATAAGCCGCTCCACTCTTGAACTGTTCACTGGTGTTGTCATAGTCACTTTCCTTCCAGAACTGATTCTCTTCGCCGTTGATGTGCGGCCACTTTTCAAGCCGTCCACCCAGTTGCATACGGTTTTGCGTGGCGGTGCACAGTCCCCGCACACTGCCACCAATCGCCTGTAAATTTCCGCAGTCTGTACACCCTCTTTCCACAGGAAACACGTTGTCCAGCGCTGTCCTTGCTGATCACCTTCCATGTTGTCCGCTCACGTACTTAGAGCTGTTGGTGAAATGTGCTGCAGTGTACAGGGATTACACGTCTCTGTATTGTTCTTCCACCTGAAGGTAGACGTAAGTACTACTTCTTTCCAACTTTCAGGACGAACTCAATGGTGGACCCTGAAAGAAGAAAAATATAAAGTGTAAATCAATATGGATCGCCCATATATATATGAAGTTTATTTATTTGTGGGCTAGGGCCATCTTAAAAGTGCCATCCCAGTATTTGACTGGTGTGACTGAGGGAAACCACTCTCCAGGGTACTGCGATCTCATGGTGCATATCTGCCCTCATGTCCCCACACATGCTGCTGGGGGCGGCCCTAAAACCCACCTCGCCCACGATCACCAACCCTAAGGTTCGAACATCATGAACCTTGCAACATTGCGCCAACTTCCAGTGATTCTCTTACATGCTGTCGCCAGGGAACTTGGCTCATCCATCTCCCATTTCATCACTTTTTAGAGCTGAAGAACTTGGCTGACCTTTTTGCACCTCTGGTATTTTTGTTTGTACACCTTAATACCAAATTTCATTTCTCTAGCTCGGTGTGGAAAAAGGTTTTATGGGCGGCCATTTTGAATTCAAAATGGCGGCTTTTCAAAAACGTCTTTATATTTTCCTAAGCTCCTCTTGATAATACGCTTTTATGCCAAATTTCGTATCCATAGCTCAAGCGGAGTGGAAAATGGATTGATGAGGTCTGTCATTTTTGATCCAAGACGGCATCTTTGGAGATATTTTGTAGTAGTTTCGTAACCTATTAATTATGGTGTACCGTTATACTAAATTAATAGCCACGTAGGCTGCGTATTCTATGGAAATTTCATTTTGGCGGCCATTTTAGATCCAAGATAGCGACTTTTTTAAAATTTGTAATATTTTATTAACCTACTAGCGATGATGTACCTTCATGCCAAATTTCGTTTTTCTAGCTTCAGCCGTTTAGTGTGTGTATTCTTTGAAATTTTCCGTTTGGCGGCCATTTTCGATCCAAGATGGCGCCTTTTTCAAAATGTTAGAATTTTCCGTTTACCTACTTATCGTTCTCCACCTTCATGCCAAATTTCATGTTTCTAGCTTATTTCCAAAGCCCTAAACAATATGATGAGTGAGTGAATGAGTCAGCCTAAAATACGTAATTTCAGGGGTCCATAACTCAAATATGCTTCAAGCTACGAATATGAAATTTTGCACACTTGCAAATATTTGCCATATCTTCTTAACTTGAAAAGCTCATATTCCTATCTTTAACATATTTTCTCTTACGGGGCCTCGAAATCTCCGATTTCGCCATAAACTCTTATTCCTGTAGAAAATGCTTCTGGCAGTGCGGACATTTTGTGCCGCGCGGAACTTGGCTGCATACACTGCCGTGCATGTTGATATGCTAATTTGATTAAATATATATACTATTAATTATGCTACACACACACAAAAAAAGTAAAAGCTCAGTTTCTCAAGCTGTTCACTTTTATTTTAAGTCTTGTCCACCCGTTTAAATTCTGGTTGTCCACAGCAAAATGTAGATAAACATTGTTATGCTGGATCCAGAATTTTTTGCAGGGGTTAGGGAAGGTATCATCTAATTCTAATATCCTTGGTTGAGTGAATGACGTCACGTCTGATACAAGCTATAGTTAGTTCTATAAACGTTTGTAATGGGGAAGCTTCAATTTCTTCTGAAATAAGAAACTATTGAAAAACTTGCGTGAGAAATGCATAAATAACTAACAGTACTACCATATACTAGCCGAGTGTTCGAGCACGTCAAATACAAATTTTAAAAAAAAACAGTTGTTTGACTAATATCTGCTTAGATAGGGTGACCAGAAATTTGTTGACAAAAAATAGTATAACTAATACGCTATACAGGCGCGTATACAAACACTAAACTGCTTACTTTTTTTTATTCTATGTTCTCAAGAATTCCTCACGAGATTCGCTTATGAAAAGACTGGTGAAGTGAGTATTTGACAATATTATTCAACGGGTACTTTTGTTTTGTAAAATATGTTCTTTCTTCTTCGTTTACGTAGCTCGCGTTTTTTGTAGAACATCCCGAACACAAGAGATTAGTAATAAACTTATACATTGTATATACTAAAAATTTCAAGCATCCATTTGCCACCGAGAAATTTTCGGCTGATATTGATGTAATCGAAATATTCAAATAATAAGCTGCATATAAATAAGAACTAAAGAGTGAAGGGGAAGAAGAGTCCAAGGAAAGTGATTTCTCGTAAAACGTATTTTAAAGGCAAACTCACCCATTCACTCTCATGTATTTAACATTCTAAAAAACGCTATCATTTGTGAATTATTGGCGTTTTAGAACTGAATTTTTTCCAGCTGTAAGCTATCACTGTGTAGTACTTATTACGAGTGCAAACTCATTAAAAAAATAGACATCCCATTTCTTTCCCTGTAATCTTCAACTGCGTTTACTTATGTCGAAGGAAAAACTTCTCATTTACAAAAGTTAAAACCGAAATCTTAACAGCCGAACTTTTCAGTCTAATTGAAGAGCTTGCAAGCAAAGGGATGCCAATGCATTTCTTTTTTTAACATTTTCGGGACGCGGTTATGTATATTTTCTGTCTGCAGTAGAAATTGTGGCAAATAATTTGCTAAGTAAATATGGTAGGCAGAGCCGTTGTGAGTTATATTTCAGTGCCCGAAGCATAATGTAGAAAACGTCGCATCCCGTTTTTTATTGGAATTTCATTTATTTTAATTTTAATATATTGTATAGGAATTTAAAAATAAAGTAATAATGCGCACGCCACTTATCACATTTTTATAAATTTTGCAACAAATAACAACTCCAATTGCCTGTGATTTGCGTAAAAAACAACAATTCCTTTAGCCTGACAAATTTTTATTTCGGTGCTTAGTACATTTGGAGTTTTTTCTTTTATATATAGTTTTCCATGCTCCCAATTTGGCGCCCAAGGCAGGTGCCTCACCCTCACTAAGGCACCGATGGTAGGTTTTCTAGTTCGGCTAGAGTGCAATCATATCTTTAAGGTAGTTGAGAGCTCTGTCCTAACGTTTTTGTAATATATGAACATCGGAAAACTATAATTGCCAAATTCATCGAGACGCACAAAAAAAGCTAAGCGAGCCAATCTCTGATTTTTCGTTAATATAAAGTTTAGAATAAATACTTCTAGAGTATCCAACATTTAGCTGCCACTAGCTGCAACTGTCTACGTAAAACCTCCCCAAACGTGAGAGAAAATGCGTTGCGAGCGTAAATACATGGTAATGATGCGTATAGAATCCACACCTTTTGTAAATGAAAGCAGAGAAGTAAAGGACAGGTTAACAGTAGTAACGATGAAGCGAAATAAGGTGGAGTGGGAGATGGTGTGCAAGAGTGATGGATTAGACTCATTAGAGGAATGGGGTGGAAATGGGACCCACGCTCTGACTTCTAAGGTGCAACAGATCATATCATTTCTTGAAAAAAGTGATGATTGCACTCCTGATTAGCCCTGACCTCTTCAGAACAAATTGGAAATTTTCTCTATTTAGTCATGCATGACGTGTCTGACATATTATTACAAAAAGTATAAATTATATATTTTCCTAGACGTACGCACACAGCATGCCTAAACGGGCGTAAGCCATAGTGCTGTTACCGCCCATGCAATTCATTTTATCTTTTATCTTTACAGCGTGCCTAAAATATTATTACAGCAGGTACAAAGTCAGATGTTCATTTCGAAACGGGTTCTTCTGCAAAAAATTTGAAATTAAGTTATTGGCATTGTTGAGTTCGTTTTATCACTTTCGAACATATTAGTAAGATTTTTGCGATTCCAAAAGTCTTCAAATTCATTTTACGTAGTTTCTTGAGAAAGTAAAGGACAGAAATATAATTAACAGTAAAAGTTGTATAATCTTTTCCAATATTATTTTGCAAAAACCTTCTCCAAAAAAAAAAAAAAAAAAAAAAAAAAATACCTGCAAATTTCCCCTAGCGTTTAAAAAAAATGAAGTGTATAACAAGTGTTTGTGTCAATTTCCTAACATTTATGGTACTTTGGACAAGGACCCGTTTGGAAAGGACGCCTATTGCTAAGTCTCTTCGTTTTTCACACAACTATATCATTTACTAATTCCACATTTTTTTGGCTACGTTTGTTTTGACATGCTTTGAAATACGTTTCTTGCGTTTTATTAGTAGTGTTGAAAGTTATTTTTATACAATGCTTAGAAATTATATTTTCTTTAAAAAGAAGCAAGCTATTCTCGATATCATCAAGATCATTTATTTTCACTGTTCCTTTCACTTGCATTACTCATACGTAAACTGAAATACGTATATAATAGAACATATTTTGTATGTTACTTTTGAGGGTAACTAAGGAAGTACAATATATTTTATTAAGGAACATTAGGGCCTATTGTTGTTTTATATCTGTAGCACATTAGGGTCAACACGCAGTATTTATAACTTTCGTGAGCCCCTCACAAGCTCCCAAATAAAATCTTCTGGAAGAAACACTGTTTGTTTTGTACCTGGGGATACCTCATTAACCCATTTCATTTACCTCACGATAACCAAACTTATGAAGAAATTTCCTGTGATATTGGCAACCCGTTAAACAGCTGCTTTTAGCGCCTTCGTTAAGATAAAACATGCTATATCCCGTATATTACGTGAATGTGAAGCATATACCACACCTATAAGCTCTTGACCAAGATGCAACCATTATTTCCTCAGTGTTCAGATGGTATTAATTTAGCCGTGTTTTTTTTTTGGTAGAGGGTGGGAGTTCGTCCCACTGTGCGCCGGTCTCCACAGGTGAAAATAATTGGTCAGTTAAGATAAATCAGTAGAGCATCTCGACAGTGGTCGGTGACGCAGTAAATGTTACGTCTCAGGACTCTTACTTGTGGACTTGCTTGTAGACGGATGGTTGAAAAGCATGACCCTCCACAATCTCAATGTTCATTATCATGCTTATGTAACAGCGAGTGAAAGGGAAGTTTTCCATCTTGGCTAGTGAGTCTTCCGCGAGTTACCCAGTTTTCCGACGGGCTCGAAACAACGGGGAAGTAGGATATTATGGCCAATAGTAGCAGTCTGCGCACACGATTGTGTTCGCGAAAGAACCTCAATCAAATTCACTTGCTCTGGGCCCCAGATTGCCTTGCCTCGCCACTGTAGGGATGAATATTTTCGATCTTAAATCAAAATAAGTAATGATTCATTGGCTAGTTGCAGTACTAATATTGCATTTTTTTTAAAAAAAAACTAACAGAATAGCAAAATTTTGTATTATGCGAGATATTTGATCTTCAAACGTAAAAAATGTTGTTAAAATGTTCCTACAATCCTATTTCCTCCGGAAGCCACAAATTGTAAGAGGGCACGGAAATTTGGGGCATCACGATGTATTTTTATTTTGTTTTATTTCATGTTAATATACATATATCTAAATTTTTATTTGAGACCAAGAGAATTGTAAGGGGCTGGCTCCCCTACATCTCCATGACTGCTAATCTCATTCCCCAATGTAATTAGTTTAAAAAAAAAAAGTTCACTAAAATGTGTCTTTAAAAGACGAGCAATGTTTTTTCACACCAAACATCGACGAAACAAAAACAATGATTTTGCCAGTCCCCCTGTAGGTGTGGGCGTCACATCCCACTCATATTTGCACCCATCTTATACCAATTTTTCATATAAACACCTGTGGATTCTATACATAGATTTTTGACAGATCAATGATAGCAGGCAATGTAATAAAATGTTCTTTACATGTAACACTTACTATCAGTCTTAAGGCCACTTTAGACGATCCAATTTCTCGTACGATCCCTCGTGTGCAATCCCATCGGTTACATTCTTTGATCGTGTAAAGGGCAGATCGTACGATTTTTCATGCTATCTCCGATGTGTTCTCTAAATAGAAACGGTCCTATTTTTCAGCGGATTCTTCGTACAATCTATGACAGTACCAGTACTGGTAATATAACGTCCTTTCCTATTCGGCTGTTTGGTTATGGACTATGACACAAAGAGAACATATTAATGTTATTACTTGATGCAGAAATTAACATACATAATGGCATAATAAACTATTACAGGTATAAAGATATAAAACAATGTTTTTAAGGGAAGTGTAAAGAGGTCGGTGATACTGCAGTACAACTACTTCTGCTATAGATTACCTCAAAATGCTACGTTTTGCATTCTTATAACCATAAAAGGTACTAAATACGTGAGAAATATGTTTAAAAATATAAAGACAAAGTTCTGATGTGATCTAATAGCTACTGCTCTTCCTATATATTGTGCAATGCAGTTAACGTGATTTTTTATTGTTTTTCTTGTGCGTAGAGTACCGAATCTGCTGCAGGCATGATATGTATGAAAGGAAATAATGTAGAGGATACTGGTATCTTTTCAATCACATCCCCCCCCCAATGATTTTGATAAACATATACGCTCTGTGCATCCGAAATAATGAAATACATTGAACAGTAATTACAGAAGTAGACATAATGTAAGTAGAGTGTCGACGTCTACCCAGAGCTGTGCTAGTCAATGCATGAGCAATGCAATCGAACGAACTATTTTTTATTCAAGGGCTGACCCACCCTATTCACACCTATATACCTTGTGTGAAATGAGGCTATAAATCATATAAAATCTACATTACTCCTCATTTTTGTATTTTGCAAGTATTTCATGCTAATAGGAACGTAAAACGTAGCATTTTGAGGCGTTTTCAGTGCTCTATTGTAGAAGTAGTTAAACCGCAGTGTTACGAATTGCCCCCATATGTATAAATAGGAGTTAATATATCGCGATTTATATACTTTTGAAGTGCTGTGTAATGTCACATATCTTGTTAACTCAGGAATATTGTAAAAAAAACACATATATGACTCCGAACTTATCACCGAAGACAGCAAAATTTTCATCGTTTTTTGTATCCGCATTGAAATATCTTTATCGAAGTACAGAAGTAAAACTACGACAATTTCGTTACCACTGAAACCTAGTAGAAGTTAGATTCTCTTGGTAGAAGAATTTTACATTACAATTAACTGAATTTCTGTTGCGTCAAGATTAATTGTTATCAATATTTTAATTATTTTCTATTTTTTAAATGGGCTATACTTTCACAAATATCTGTGGCATAATTACCCTAAAAGCCTGAGGTGTCACAACTATAAACTCCAGCAGTTTCATCATTATCCCCTCGTATCCAAAATTGTACCTTGTAAAACACTATACAATATTGTATGATTTATCGTACGAAAAATCTCGTACTATGGATTGTATACATTCTTTCATACGAGAGATCGTACGAGAAATTGTACCGTCTAAAGCGACCTTTATGGAATATTGATATTATGGATATATTCACAAAGACGGAAATAAACTGGGAATCACAAATGAAGAGTACAGGAAAAGAATGTACTTTCTCCATTTCTTGCTAAATTCAGGTAAGAGTGCCATCTATTCGCTCTTTGAATGACCTTTTTAACGAACTATCATGTATGTAGAGTAGTAGTTCTCAAACGGTGTGCCGTGACACACTACTGTGCCGAGAGATTTGCTAAGTGTGCCGCGGAACTTCTGAGACTGTGATTTTGCGAGTAAAAAGTAATTGAAATAATTTCACTCAATAGTTATTTTAAAAAATATTCAAGAGACTGTACATACTTATTTTACAGGGAAATTATTGGATTATTTACGCCTTAACAATTTGTGACCAAATCTCTTACACTGTTACCAACTCGTACGTCAGTGTGCCGCAGGAACGCATTACAAAGGAAAGTTTACTACGAACAGAAAAAGGTTGAGAACCACTGGTGTAACAAATATTGATATGCCGTCTGTTACAAGCAAATCTTTATTTGTTGTGCAGGTATACGCAATACTATAATAATTGTAGATTTTTTTAAACACTCTCATGTCAAATGAAAAACATAAACAAAGTACCTTCTTTTCCTGTGTTTTTCAAATTTCTCGCTCATCTCTTAAGCATTTACTTTACGTTTTTTTTTTTTGGCACAGTGGTACCAAAGGAGGTTTATAAGCTTTGAGATTTGTGGATAAGTTGTATGGTTTCCATAGAGTTGCTATTGGTCCCGGATTTTCCAGGAACGTACCGGAATCGAGATATAAATGTCCCGGGTTTCACCGAAGAGGAAAATTATCGTTTCCTTTCTTTTCACACGGTTATATTCTCTTCAATTTATGACTATGGAAGTGCATAAAAGTGAAACTTGAATGCCTTAAATTCATGATTCAAACTGAGTCACTGTATCTCAGTGGTAGAGAGGTGGCGTAGTATTCGGAAAGTCGTGGGTTCGGTCCCACCGAACGACCATCCTGATTGAATTCCCCCTCCCCCCAGGTTTTTCTCTCAGTCACACGAGACAATTGCCAGGATGGTACCTTCAACGTAGGTCCTTCTAGAATCCTTTCCTTTCCTCTATCACGGCCTATGCCTAAAAGCCTTGAATAAAATTCAAATTCACGATTCAATTACCTTCACACTGAACGAAACAACTGTTTCACTGGACTAGGGACAGAACGTTAACTTAATAATTAATGTTGTCGGTATTACTCTTTGTTTCCATCTGCCTTTTTCCCGAAAGCATATGCAATTGCATATATGGTTCAGGGACGTTGCAATGCCCCATTTATGTTTCAGAACATTTTCAAGGTTTCAATAGCTATCAGATACATTCATTTTGCAACGTTCTCGCATCAACTCTTGCACCAGTGGTACGAATCACAAAGGTCTATTTGATGAATAATCGTAGCATACACAGAAACATTCAGATGTAAAAAAAATCACATCATAACCAAACTTTGAATCCAGTAAGACCCCTATAAATTATTTTTCTAAAACCTGCAATTAAACAGAAAGGGTGTAAATGGAAATTAATAAGTGAGGTCTGACGTGCAAAGAGTAGTAATAGAATTATTGTGACCATTCCTTCCAAAACTGTCGTGGTGTTAGTCTAGTAGACCGTTAGTTTCTCATGCGAAAGGTCCGTGGTTCGAATCCTGGTAGTGTTGCCGACGAGACGAGATTTGTAAGCTTTCTCGTCTCGAAAATATCTTGTTCTGAGAGTGTCTCGTCTCGAAAATGTGTATACTTTGCATTACGATAGCTCTATCTCGTCTCGTCTCGTGGCAACACTAAATCCTGGTCACGATTCTATATCTTTAAATACTTTTTTTTTTGTAGTACAGGTGCAAATGTTACATTTTAAATGTTCTTGACATGTAAAGTGAATGGGTAAAGATCTCGAATCCATAGTAGAGATACAGCTTTAACAGAATGAAGATAATAGATAAAGTCCAACTGTTGATGTACATCTAAATTTTGATCAGTAAGTGGTTGGTTTTGATACACTTACTTAAGGTTACATTGCATTGTGACTGTAACATCAGAATGTAACAGACACAAAGGTGGACATTTCACCGTCCCTGAAACATTGTAGAAAGAAACTGAAATGTTGATGTAATGTTACAAATGTTGCATAGTCACCTATATGAAACGTTTCTGAGACTATCATGTATTAATGGGGTTTCTTCAGAGTTATTTGAAGCATTGAGCGAATTTTCTTGCAACAGTGTTAACGGTATAGATCACCTCCGCCTTCTTGGTATGACCTTTCCATTGATTTACACGGGAATTGTTTTACTCATTTTATGCCTTTCGGAAGTAGAATATTTAAGTTCTGCTTTCACAAAATTTGTCTTCGTGGTTATTTTGACTCTTGTATAGTTTCGGTTTGTGAAGTTTCATCAAATATATAAGTATAATGTATTATTAATAGTTTGGTAAATAAATCACAATATGTTAACGAAAATTATACTGTTCGTGTGTAAATTATTGTATTTCTATAAAATAGCATGAGTAAAAGAGAACATGACGATAAACTGGGTGAAAACAGAAGTTAAAAGTATGCTCCTGAAAGATATAAGACGAGTAAAACAATTCTCATGTAAATCAATGGAACGTGCGTACCAAGATGGCTGGGGTGATCTATACCGTTAAGGAGAAAAGTATACTTTATTTAATAGTGCTGGACCTAAACCAATGGGCAATGTTCAAAGATTTCCATGAAATGTAAACTTATTAGGTGGGGGAAAAACTTATATTTTCTTCTCTACAATTGATTGAAGATTTTTTTTTAAGAAAGCATATCTTCCGTTTTACGCAACCATGGCCACGAGTTTCCTTGCTCGTTCGGTTTGCAATCTTAGAAGTCAGTATTGGAGTTGCCACCTCTGTGATTACTTAGGTACAGGGTATTAGGAATAAAATTGACGTCGTTTTTAACTTAGCTGATATTTATCTCCATATTTCCTGTGTTGTAGCGTTAGTGGAAGTGCGTTTAACTTTTTTTTTTTTGCTAATTTCAAAAATGTTCGTAAATTATCTGCGTCCGGGATTTTCCCTTTTGAAATATAGCAACCCTAGGTTTTCGTGGTAATGGTACTTTAAGGAAAACACATTATCACGCATTATAGAAAAAAACAATTGAACCTATTCACTCCAAAATTAGCATGCTGATAGAGTGAATAATCTTGATTTAGCCACATCAGAAATGCCAAAACGTATTACCGTTTCCATATTAACCCCTTAACATTTATAGCACATTAGAATTTTAAACTATTTACCCCTCCCATAGGGCTAATAAGACAAACACATATTGGAGCATTACATAGGAATTCTTTAAACTTTGAGGAACACGTTTTCTTAAATTTTGTTTCTTACACGTTTGGAAAACAAAAGAAATAAACGTAAGGGTTGGCCGATACCTAACCCATTCCTTATTCCCGAAAGAGGGATCACCGAAGGACGACATCCCTTATACCTGACAGACTAAATTTGTCACTTCATCCCAAAACTGAAAATCAAACAACGACACCTCAACCACTTTCCTAGTCCTAGTAGCCACCACAATGTGTATCATTTAAACGGGTTTGAGCTAGTCTCTCCGAGACCTTTCCAACGACCCGTCAACCACCTTCGTAGCCCTAGTAGTTCCTGAATTGAAAGCTGTCGACAGACGGACCTTGCTACTGAAACCTAAAAAGAGTTTATTTAACACACATGAGCTGATTTTTTTTTTCCACAAATCATCAGTATGTAGCTACACAGATAGTTCTGAATTTCGTCACGGGAGGTCAGCACTTCAGCATGTTGTGTGCTGCCTCACTTTCGCTTGCGATAAACACTGGAACTACTACAACACTGATGTAACCGTAAAGGAGGAAAGCAGTCAATTAAAATAGGCTGAGTCAGCAATAGTACCCTAATCAGATAATAATACAATACCAATAAATTGGCATGTGATAATAATCTAACTAGTTGAACGTGAGAACAGTTCAGTGACCATTGAAGTACAAAGAAAATAAAAATTAAGCTAACACACCTGACGAACAATGCTACCTTTTGTACTTTGTAGCAATAAAAATAAAGAAGTAACAATGCATATAGCCTATATAGTATCCGCAAAGTAGATCGATCACCAATGTCCTTGTGCTCAATAATGCGATAATTGATACTCAAAACAAGACACTGTGTGCTGTCAATTGATGCATTTTGACTTGTTGATGCAGGGACGGCGCTAAGAGGGGGCGGTTGCCTCCCCAATGTTCCCCACCGCTTCACCTTAGCCTCCCAAGACTAATATGAAATAGTTCAGTGTCATACTGTAAACAATCTCTTTCCACTTTTTTCACAGGGGGGGGGGGGGCTGGCGGAATAACTGATTGGATGAACGATTCTTCTATAATCCACTATTTTACAAATCACTGTAATCACTATTTAATATCAAATGTGAAATATAAGTCAATTTGGACATGTATGAAGGTATAACTAAAGCACTTCCGAGGGAGCTATTTTCTTAATCAGATTAATATGAGTACTTTAGTATCAATGATATTAATATTATTTGCAAGAGAGCCAGAAAACTTGTACACTGTAAACCATGGCGAATATTAGGCTGATTTTTTTTTTCTAGACATTCTAAGTGATCACACAAACACTTTTCTCTAACTCAAAACGTGTCTAATATTCAGGCAGTAATTTTACTTAAAAAAAAAAAAATACAGTTGTCTGCCTTTGAAGCTGAACAAGTTTTGGACCCAAAGTTTTGAATCAGAATTGTCTACCTTTCAAACTCACATCACGTTGTGTATAAAACCAGACTTTATAAATTAAAATTGATGCCGTGGGAGAACCATATTACGTAAAAGACACTCATTACTACTAAGCTAGTGCTCGAGCCAAAATGCTCTTATGTAGTAGCTTTTAAATTAACAATAATATCATAAGTTTAAACACTATTAACAATTTTCGCCGTGTTAATATTCAGTGCATGATGGGAAACATGACTCGATCTTCCTCAGAACAGAATCTTATGGCGAATGTTTGTTGCTGCGGTGATGAAATTGCGAGTTTTATAAACCACAGAGTAAGTATGTAATGAGGGAAACATATTGTTATTATCTCCCAGCTTCTATGACATGGCCAATCTGTCTGCTATTTGTTGACAACCAACGATCTTACATGATGGTATGGTATGAATCGCGTAGTGGTATGAAATTCAGGATGCAAAGAACAGGCTACGAATATCTGTATGCCCGAGATGAGCGCATATTTTGATTATATTCTTTGAGATATTCCAGATACACTCCACGAATACAAGTAAACGCGCTATTACACTGTTGAGCTTGCTGATCAGCTTGTTCGCCCGACCTTCCTCGACCAGCAAGCTCGATAGTGTAATAGCGTCCTAAGAGTGCCGAAAATCGGATCGGACTGGCCTGATCGGGAGCGAGCCGGACGGTATGGATATAAAATCAGGCAGGATGAGGCCAGATCGAGCCCGAGTATAGTGCAGTTCCGAGTTCTGTAGACCTGTGAGAGGGGGGGGGCTTGGCTAGCGCGGGGTAAAGTGGGAAGTGCACAAGCAATCAGCAAGAACTCGCGCTTGTATTACTTACCCCGCATTGGCTATTAAAAGTGTCTTCCCACCTATAATCGCGATACGACTCCTCCCTCGTGGCTACAGAACTCAGAACTACACTATACAGGACTCTCTCAGAATATTCTAGAGACATTTTTGAAATTCAAATCTAGATTATTATTTTTTATATTCAAAGAGGAATATGTTAGGAATTTATTTATTTACAAATGTTCTACGCATATTAGGAATCTAGAAAGAACATTCCTGGGATCATTAGGCTGTGCTGTGAAGATGAGTACGGAAGGAACGTGTTACAAAGAAACGCCCGATATAAAATTTATATCCAAAATACCACTCGTTGTGCCGGTAGAATGTGAAACTCAGGTGTTAATGGCAGAACATGGCCTCTTTTAGCATCATATACTGACATTGTCTGGTCACCTATGACATATGGATTTTAAAAAAGTGTCGTTCATAGTAATTAATAAGTATAACATTTGCATACAAAGTAAAAAGTAAAACAGGCCAAAAAAATCGACTCCTAAAACATTAAAAAATATCGTTAAATAAACGTTTAGCTAACTTTTTAATTTATTGGCAAGATTCTTTTGTTTTAAAAAATAACGTGAAATTAATATGAACAATAATTTTCAAAACTACAGAGATTCAGCTATACTTCGGCGTCTTAATTCCTTGTAACACTTTGCATGTTCAGACGGAGCTACCGTAGCTCAGTTGGTAAAGCGTTGTCTTCGTCTTTTGTAGGTTCTGGGTTCAAAACCAGCGGACGACCATCCTGAGCGAGGTTTTTTCCTTAGCCGCAACAGGCATATGGCGGGATAGTACAATCAATAGGCCCTTGCCGACTCCTTCCCCTACCCGATCCCGACCTGAGCCATAGATGCCTAAAGACCATTAAAAAAATTCGAAATATAGGTTACTGTACAAACGAGTTGTTTCTTTACCTTTCGGATGAGTTACGGAATAGACCCTGAGTCAGATTGGCCTGCTTTGGAAACTAGGTCTGAGAACGTCTTGTTTAAAAGGCTAACACGCTTCTGCTTAGCTACATCCTTCGCATTCTCTACAGAATAGGGAAAAAGATATGTATTTGACATCTTCTGAACATAAACGTAATATGTTGTCGTTTGTAGCATCTCCCTCTATATTTGATAGTTCTCCTAGAACAACTAACATATCCACTTTCTCTGAATAGCCATCTTGGGGTTACAGTTCAAACAGTGACTGGAGTGTTCGGAAGCAGCTTTCACTGAAAAATTGTGACAAAAGTCACCGATACTTGTACAACAGGAAGTTCTGTGTGTCTGTTGCGAGTGATCATCTTTTCAGCTATATGTATAGTTTCTTCTCTCCCTGGGGGCTAAGAATTAAGGAAAACACACTTATTGACACTTAATGAGCATCACTTATGACGTAATAATTGTACCTCTTTTGAAGGCATTAACCTCTGTTATTCTGTGATGAGATTTCTGATTGCTACCGAATATTTTTCACGTGTCGTAATGTATGTAACTTTCACATTAAAGGTAAATAAATACGAAACATGAAGTTAGCTAACTGTTTAAGAATTGTATATTTTTTAAGTCAGTGTAGGTGCTGACTTCATACGTCAAAATTTTTCTCAATTTCCTGAAGTTACTTTGTATGACAAGAAACCTCTCATAAATAAGTGATTCATATATGAACGATATTTTATTTTACATTATTTAGAATGATCTTATTGTAAAGAGAACGCATACAAAAAATTTAAAAAAGTGTAATCAAACATTTAGAAGTAGCTTGATTTTAATAGCTTCTACTCTTGTAGCTAGACACAAGATGCCTTTACCCATTTTGCTGTAACGCTGTTACATATTTAATATTTTATAATTAAGGTGTTGAACGTGAGAAGAAGTCAACAATTTACTGCAATGCATAATGAGTAATGGTTTAAACTGCATTTGACTGCCATCTGCCGACATAATTCTAAATTATTAGACATCATATTTGACAATACGGGAAGTGAAGCAAGGACACAAAATTGATGTTCTAAGAAAGTTGTCAGTAGATGGCGGGCAAGCGCCACCATAGCACCCATTTTGCTTTGGGGTTGGATTTGGGCTGTTGGGTATTTTATATAAGGAGAAGAAAATTTGGTAAAGTAATAAACCTTGCATAATGACATACCCCCCAAAAAAAATCTTTTCAAAAATGAAGGGGATCAATCTGTGGGGTTCTGGGTTACGCGCTGTTCTCATTTCTGCGTACAGCTCAAATTTTTTAAGCAAAAATCAGAGACATCAACTGAGAAGTTCAGTGGAAACTCGAACACGATGGTTATTAAGATGCCCCCTAATAACTATCGCGACCCCACGAAAACTGGGCTTGTGGGGTTTCGGTATGAAACGAGAAGGAATATGATGCCAATATAATTAAATAAAATATTGCTCAAGGTAATTTCAGCGGGTTTCTGGGGTACTCTCGGGTATCCACAATATCGGTTATCGAACTTTGTTAGATGGGTATATGAACAGAATATACAGTACAATTCAAGGTTATATTAAATGAACATTTTAAGTAGCTTCATTAAATGGTTCTCGTGGTATGACGCGATAAATGTTTTTGCCCCATGGTAACAAGGCATGGGGTATGGTAATATGACGAAGAGCTACTCCAGAACTAAGCATGTAATAGGATCGTGTTGTTTTAAACTATATAATTCACAATAAATTCTAAATGACTTTGCGTGGGGTTCTGGTCTATTGTGGGGTACACTACTGACTATCGTAGATCGTCCGATTCGTTTATAGACAAAATGCACAATACCATACAACGTTACATTAAGTGAAGTTTTGAAGTTGTTAAGTTAAACGGTTACGGAGAAATGGCGTTGTAAACATTTGACACCAGAGTAATAAGACGGTAACCCACTCCAAACTTAACCATTTCTGTAACCAAAAAGCATCTACTCATGTTTAAAAATTACTAATTAAAAAAACAAACCCAAGGACTTCATAAATATTCGATTTCTAATACATTTTTTTTTTCAGCGTGCATCTAATACATGATTTCAGACTTTCATAGCCAAAAACTTCGCAATTTTGCCTTGATAACTACACCATATCTGTGGCAACATTTCAGAAATCATGTGTGTCCAAAGTCACATATGAGCCGAACCTAACTGAATAATTAAAACCCTTTCCCCCAATACAAAATTTGCGGGAAGAAACAGACGATCATATAACATAGTAACCAATAGCATTCTAAATATTCGTTACTTGTTCAGAATTTCTTGGTTGATATCAAGTGATCCCAGAAATTGCGTAGGTATACTTGTAATGGTTTATGATATGAATGTTTGAAAAGCGATTTCCGCTTGTAATGAATTTCCGTTAAGTAAACAAATATTATTTAAGTGTGTCATCTGCCACTGTAATAAATTTGAGTTCAAATTTACTTGAGTACGGAAGTAAGGAACTAATATAATATCTTCCTTTAGAATTATACCAAAACGAAGGTAAATTACTAATCTTATATTTCAGTTTTTAAGGAGAGCCAACTGTATAAAACTGTGTATTAAAATCGTTTGTGATATCTACCGCAGGGATTTAATAGTGTGTATGATTTGACTCGACATCTACAGGCAAAAAGCGTAACAGCACAATGAAATTTTAACAATTATTGTAATATTTACCCGTTATTCGTACCGCAAAATCGGAAAGTACTAACAAACAGTAAGTGTATTCAACTGATTTCATGAAAACTGTCCCAGTATAGTTAGTATGAGTCATATATTGAATATTTGGAGTAAAAACCAATTTTCAAATGCTAGTATATGGGAATCTCACTCTCAATACATATAGATATCCCATGTTAAAAAAAAGAAAAGGCCACATAATAAAGGTTCTAGCCACCCGAAGTCCGTAAAATACCCCACATTAATCAAGTTATTGAGAAATTAACTGACTACCGAACCGTTGTGGCTCAGTGATAGAACGTTAACGTAGTATTCGGAAGATCCTGGGTTCAATCCAAGCGACCGACCATCCTGACTGGGGTATTTCCAGAGTTTTTTTTACTGTCACACCAGGCAAATGCCGGGATGGCATCTTTAACATAGGCTCTTCCAGCATCCTTTCCCCTCCCCTATCCTTAGATGACTACAGGCCATAAATAATTCAATTCAAATTCAATTGAGGAATTAAGATGTAACGTGTCAAGGGCTGTTTGACAAATAAGTGGTCTTTATTTACTCACTGTGATTCCAGAAATGTTATTTTAATTGACATATTCTCCATAGTTGTTGAGATAACGATCCTACAAATGCAATGGCCTGTCAACTCCATTGATGAGGAAATCTTCGAGCCGGCTGTGAATGCATGAAGAAAATGCATTTTGCATTTCGACGTCCGATGTGGACCTTCTTCATTATAGGCCGAACACGTGAAAATCACGGGACGATAATTCGGGACTGTAGAGAGGGTGGGAAGCACACCGTAGCTGAATTGTTGGAATATTGTCAAGATGTCAGCTGCTTTATGTGGCCTCCCATTTTCCTTTGGTCCAGAGACTAAGCGATTGAGCCAACAATGGAAACATCCTGCATCTCCAACACACAAGATATAGTGGTCTGTCCTCACTTGGATGTGTACCCCACCCTCCCTACAGTCACGAATTATCGCACTACCATATGGTTTTCATATGTTCAGTGGGAAGTGCTTAGCGTCGGACGTGCAAATGAAAAATTCATTTTCTTCATGGCTTCACAGCTAGTCCGAAGAGTTCCTCAGCAACGGAATTGACAGACTAGTGTATCTATGGGATCGTTGTCTCAAGAACTACAAAAAATATGTTAAATAAAAAGCACTTCTGGAACCACACGGAGTCAAATTATTCACCAAACAAACCCTTATACATTAGTTATTCGTAGAAAATATATCTATTTGAAAGTTAAGCCTACATCTAAGAGAAAGCGTACCTGTTCTATTATCATTTTCAACCGGATTGAAATCCGGCGACTTTGCAGGCCATCACAGTTGTACAAATACACAATGTAAAATTTTTTGGGAACATTGTTTCAATATTCCAGATATCTGTATGTATTTGAAGTAATCCTGTTGTGGCTGAAAGGTGTCGGTCAATAACACAGAGATTTCTTTCGCGTGCTTGGAGGGAGGTTCTCATTTTCCCGTTCCAGCGTAACTTTCGCCCATGCGCAGAAAGAGAAAACGGCTTCTTATCGTAATCTAACATGAAATTTTGATTAAGTGTTTGCTGCCACCATTTTTAATCACGTATTTTAACAGAAATGGGAAACATTCTCAGTGAATGGGGATGGTTATCCTCACTTGACAAATAAATAAAGGTATTAGAACATGATGTAAGCTGTGGGAGTAACTTTATTTATGTTCCCGTGGTATGGGAAACGTATTTCTGAACTTTTATACTGTTTTGACATAGTGGTTTCTTCAATGGCAGTTTAGTCAAGTCGGTAAGTTGCTGCACTTCTAACTGATCAACCCGTGTTCAAATCTCGCTGAAATTTTCTCTTATTGTTTTGGCTTGCTTCCAGTATTCCTGCAAACTATTATTATTATTATTATTATTATTATTATTAGCGCAAGTTACTGGAAATGCCCAGAACAGAGTATCATCAAGTTTCAAAATCAGTCCTTTACAAAGCGGGCAATGTACACTGTGGGATTATCTTCCTATCAGCTTTAGGAACACAGGACATCATAAACAACTTCTACATTTTTTAAATCCAAATATGTACATCTATTAGTTAATTGAATGATCACTTCTACACTTCTGATCATCAATTGAAATATTTACATCATTACACCAAAGTAAGTGTGTTTGAATAGGTGCTTTTGGTAGGCTAGGAGAAATCAAGACAACTGGTAAGGACGCAAATAAAACATCTAAGTGATCACTTTTTCTTTTTAACTAACCTAACAACGAAAAAAAAGCAGAACCGTCGCTTTTCTCGGATTACGCAGAAAAAAAATCTATTCAAAAAATTCATTTTATAAAAAAATATTGAGCGCAAAATGAAAAAAAAAACAGAATTGGACAAAATTGACTCATTCAAATGTACAAGAAGTGCATTTTCAGACAGTGTATAGACGATTTTTTTATGCCACTGGTGTAAAAGTAACCAGTAGACATCTCTTAACGGTTCATATGTCTTCCAAGATTATCACAAGGTTAATTTTCACTTGAATTTCGCTTGTGTTTTATTTACGATTGATGTTACAAACTTGATTGCAGTTTGAAATTGACTGTACTAAGTTGACGTAACATTGCAAGTTTGATTTAAGTTGGACGTAGGCAATGATGTTGATATATTTGGACGCCAGTGTTTCCACTGTAGAGTTGTGCAGTGCACATCACGTCGTTTTGTTCTAGTTCGAATGTTCACATCGGGTTGGTTTCTATTTTGGAAATATCGTAAAGCAGGAAGAGTTTGCACGGTAGGGCAGATTGCGCAGGTTCTTGAAAGGCGGAAAAAAATTAGATTGACGTGTTGCGAGTGAAGAACAAGTGAATACGTTATTGGCAGACTCGTCAGTTAAATTTATCTGTTGATACTCGTAGAAGGGAAAAGGAACAAAGGCGAAAAAGGAGGAATGAAAGTAGACCCAAGAAGAAAAAAGGACATGGAGGTCATGGATTCCGAGGCTCCACAAGAAGAAAGAAGGAAACAACAACTCGACGATGGAGAAGGAAACCTGCAAGGAAACAGAAACGGAGATAGGAGGAAGAGACGATATTGGAGAGGTAAAAACAGTGGAGACGGGAATGTACCATGTAACCGTGGAGTGCCGGTATTTTAATCCGAACGCCTTTTATGATGACTTGAACTTAAACTATAACCTGACCAAATTAGAAGAGCCCCAGATGTTGACGGCGGCCCTGAGGGTGGTGCTCAGAAATATACACCAATGTGGAAAAAGTATAACATTCCCTATAATAGAGGAAGTAGATAAAATTAATTTGAGATACAATGGTGAAAGCACTGATGTCCTGGGAGGCGGCTTTAATGTATGGTTTGTGTGGTAAATCTTGAACCTCTGAGCGAAGTGGGTACAATAGGCGGTGTTCGCTAAGTACCACTTACCTTAAATTCCGCCAGATTTGCAATCCAACTTAAATAAGCGCACAATATGGGGGCAATGAGCGTTGCTCGTATTAGTAGAGCATTGTGCTGTTGTCTAGGTACATTTGCTATATTTGTCTAGTTTCTACGAAATAATTACTATTTGATTTGGAAGGAAACTCGGGAAATAGACTGTGAATGAACTTATTTAATGTTTCTAATTTACATGATAAAGTGACTGAGATTTCGGGCAACGACCGTAAGATCCTAATTCTAACCTACTTGATGCACTGATTAATTTATGACAACAAATCAAATAATAGAAATATGGTCAATAACAAGCAAACAAACAGTTCTCAACTTTCCTAACATTCATTTGATAGAAGACAGTCAGAGATCAGTCTGTGTTAGATGTAATTACACAATGTTCGTAGGCAGATCTGAACGAAGTCACTACAAGTGCATGATGATTGAACTTCTATATTTGATAGCAAGGTACAGCAGAGCTCAGTTTGGTCGGCAGCACCAAGTCTATTGTCACTAACCGTGGACAAGCCGTTCACTTCATAACAAAGTAGCAAAGGTCTGGCTTTTACATCAAACTCGATTATGATGTTATAATCACAGTTCACTTCTCCGTGAGGTGTGTCCTCACAGAGCACCAATCCCAACCGAGTCGAACTTTGGTTTTGCTTTGGTTTCTCGTAGTTCGACCACCTGAGCAAGGTGGACTTCAGAATGCTTGTCCAGATGATCTTTGTAATGCTAGCCTAAGTTGACCTTTGGCTTGCTACGTAAACTTGTACTTTGACTAAAGAATGTGAAATTCGTAGCATTCCGTTCTGTCGATGAAATATGGTATTTGTCTCCATCTGTCTCCTCGATTCATGAATGAATTTCTAAATAGAAATCTTTGTTGAAAACTGAACTACCTTTAAATTAAGAATAATAACAACATTTTATAAATGATTTTCTGGTTCTTAGTTCGTGTCCTGTTTCTAAAAAATTACCAAATTTATTTTCATTACATATTTACAGAATTAATTATATTCGCATGACACCACAGACCGACCCTCAGGACCTGCTCTCTTTGATAGACGAGGTCTTTGAAAGAAGGCAAGAATCACTTCAAATGAGTAGCGTCTACAGGCAGTTTGTGATGGCCTATGGAAGAATAGCCTTCAATCCGGCGGAAAAGTTTGCTGCATGCTATGTCCACACAAGACAGCCTTAGAAATGTTTAAAGTAGTCCAAGTTCATCTAGACCGATCGAAATGAGATAAGATAGCAACAAATGAGATAAGATATTATTGCTAAAAAGAAGAGGTGGACATAGAATGTATGCAGGAGCCATATGTATATAGGTCTAAAATTATGGGGTTTCCGACGAACGCCGTCACAGTTCTGCCTGATGACCCCAACCCAATGGTAACGACGAAAATCTTAAGAAAAGAAAGAGTTAAAGGACCACGGGGAAACATGAACTGAGATAAAGAAGATTTCAAAACTACAAACAAAATAAACAAGAATTTGAAAAGGAACTTAAGACAACCAAGGAAAGAACAGTGAAGAAATTTGTAGAAAATAACTTAAATCTGGACCTGTGGGGCATGCCGTACAAAATAATAACGTCCAAACTAAAAGTAAAAAGTGCAGTGAATACGCTAAAAGACGATCAAGGCCAGTAAACGACGGATTGGAGGAGTACTATTGAACTTCTCTATTCCAAACTTTTCCCGGATGATAACGCCCAAGATGACAATGAAGGCAATTTAAGAAGAAGAGAACAGGCTAGCATTCCACCTCCATATGAAGCAGAAAATCCGGAAGAGGCGATGGTTACAAATGAACAGGTAGCGCTTATTTTGAAAAACCTTAAAACAAGGAAGGCTCCCGGTCCAGACCAAATTAAAAACGAAATATTCCAAATTAATCCAGAAGTTTGGACCTCGTATCTCACAATACTTTTTAATGAATGTATCAAACAAGAAATATTTCCGAAACCGTGGAAAGAGGCAAATTTGATAATCCTCCTTAAAGGAGAAGATAACGACAGGCAAAACCCGAAATCGTATAGACCGATTTGTTTTTGAAAACTATTAGCAAGATCTTTGGAAAGCTCATAGTTACTAAAATCAATGAAAAGAGACCAGACTTGGAAAACTGCGAACTACAATACGGCTTTCGAGCGGATAGTCACACGAAGGATGCCAATAACAAACTGTGCAAAGATTAAAAAAGAGGATAATTGTAAATATGTAATAGGCATATTCTTTTGATATAGTGGGCGCGTTTGACAATTTATGGTGGCCCGCGCTGCTGAGGGAGCTCAAGAAAATCCAAGTACATAACAAAATATGGAAGCTTATTAAGAATTATTTTACAAGTACAATCAATTATTTTACAAGCACAATCAAGGTGCTAACGGCGGATGGATCAGTGGAAAAGATACCATCGAAGGGATGCTTACAAGGGTCGGTGCTGGGCCCTGTCTTTTGGGATTTAGCATTCCAACCATCCCTTGAAATGTTAGATAGTATGTGTCAGGTTGAAAAGGTGGTGGGATATGCGGAGGAACTAGCAGTGGTGATAAAAGTTAATAGTCGATTGGACCTGCAAAAGAGAGCTAATGATATGGTATGGTGCAAGGAAAATAAATTATTGATTTCATCAGAGAGGTCCCATAATCAAGGTCAACGACAAAACTATCAAAAGATAGAAATATCTCAAATATGTCGAGTTAAATTTAGACGAGAAATTGAACTTTAGAATACACACGACTTTAATTAAGAACAAAGCCATAAAAATTTCCCACAAGCTAATCAAAATCGCAATCAATGCGCTACAAATTCCGATCAGAACTTATCATGACGTAATAATAAGATCAATAGTAGCCTATGCTGCCAGCGTATAGTGTCACAGACTAAGTGATATTAGGCAAAAGTTGATAATTGACAGGTCGCAATGACAAATGTTACTGCGTCTATCGGGGGCATACAGAACAACGTCAGTGGAGGTACTGCAGGTCGCTCTGGCGGTCCCACCAATACATCTGCAAATCAGGAGATTAGGTGCAACATATTGGATGAAGAAAAAAAAAGGAGAAAATAGTTAAAATTCTTCACGAGCCCGCAGAAAGCGTAGCGGAAATAAACGAAATTCTGAATAGAACGTGGTAAATGCTGTGGGAAGAGTCAGACAAGGGCAGAAGGCTGTATGGCTTCTTTCCAAACATAGAAGAACATCTTAATATGGAAACATATAACGGATGGGATGATTCATTTCCTAACAGGTCACGGCCCCTATCGCCAGAATTTTACATCAGATGTCAATTGTAGAGAACAATATCTGTCATGCGTGTGGTACGGTAGCAACGCCGGAGCACATCGTATTGAGATGCAGAGAAACTAGCTTGATTGCCAGAGAGGAAAGAGAGCTCCTTGAGGGGACGTCTGTCGTTGATGCTCTGCGAACTCCGGAGCTGGTGGCGGCCCTCAGGGAGCTTACAAATAGGGTATCCAGATTCCATAAGAATAAGTTTCTGAATAGAGGGGACCGTCCTGAAAGATAAATAGATGAGGAACAACAAAACAGAAAAGTAAAGGAAGAGGTCATGCTAACCAAATTTCCGCCGGGCATTCGTGTCGACCGCGACTCGCGACAACCGCGTAACCACAAATAAGAACTAAGTATTTGTATTCTACAAGGAACAGTGAAGGATACGAATCGTGTGAAACCATTCTGCTAGAAACTAGTAAGAAAAGAGCGCCTTAAGGCGGAACACCACCTTAAGAGACGCTTACGTGTTTGCGTGGAATGAGTGAGCGTATGTGGTGAAGGAAGATATTATATAGTGATTAACAAGTGTTCTCTAAATGCATGACAGCGCCGATTTTCTGGAAGCCAGGAGAGTAGGCGAAGAGAGGAACTGTCCGCATTATGAATGAATGAGTGAATGGGTATAAGGCAATAAGAAGGTTAATGGAAGGGAGAAGGTATAAGAAGGATGGTTTTAACGTAACATCGTACAAGTGTGAAAAATCTATCCACCCATGTCCCAAGTGCTTTCTCCGCCCCTCTATAAACGCAAGAAGAAGACGACTACCTACAATCCAGAGGAGGAAGAGGAGGAAAGAAGAAGGATCAACAAGGGATAAAACTAAAGAGATGTGACCCAAATAAGGAAGGTTGGCTAGAAAAAGCTTTGTGGGAAAATTCAAATATTCCTACGCGCACCTATCCTTGTCCTTTCTTCATCCTCTCTTTCCAGGTTAAAGAAGAATAGGTCTAGAAGAAGATGCCATTCAAGTCAATGTGTGTGTTGTCCCGTGTTGTCTATAAGAGTATATATATATATGTTCTTTTGTAATAATTAAAGGATATAGTTGGTAGGGATCCACCCATGCAAACGTTCCAAGATTGAGGAACAGAGACCAGGAGAACATTCTGGACGCCTGGTCAAAGTCCGTCCCGCAACACCAGCTGTCTCGAACAGGTGGAACACAGGATCTTGGAATGTCGGAATTCCGGCAATCCAAGAATCTCTAGGGACAAGTCTGCCCCAAGGTGAGGAGTGCAAAAATATACGTGCTACACGACCTTAAAAGTGCACAACTCAACTTGTGCAAAACATGCAAAGAGGTAGGGGTGGTTAGGCGGGCCCCTAAATGATAAAAAAAAAAACTCGTAGCTGAAACTTATCATCAATTTTGTGCATCTTTGACACAAGTTAGTTGATTGAATTTTCATAAGCGTTTTGTATATTTTCAAAGGAAATGCTTTACTGTAAAATAATGATAAATCAAGGTGTACATGAGTTAGTTCTTTGTCAGAACTAGTGTTGTACGCAGTTTGCAGTCATCCTGGAAATTGGCACACAATGTGTGTGGTGCGTAATGTCTCCTCCCTAATGAGGATAGTTGGCGCAAGCGTCTTTACGCAGTACATTCATTTATTACAATGAGAGAAAAGTTTGCACAAAGTTATGTATAAAACAAGTATAATTGCGGTGTCATTTTTGGTCCTGACCCACTATTTGACGGAGGAGTACATTGTGTGAAGAGCATAACATTCTTTCCCTCTGCCCACTTATGACTGTATTAGTAAAGTTTATAAACATTGCCACGAGTAAAACATGTAATATTTAGTAGGAATATAGAGCCTGCTGGGTAGCCGAGGCGGTAGCTCGCTCGACTTCAGTGCGAGTAGTCTCGGGTTCAATTCCCGGTGGGGGCTCAGAATTTCGGTGTTGAAACAGCATCGTGAGGACAATTGGGGAGCTGCTGTGAATAAAAGACAGTGACAATCACAGTTGAGAGCTTCGGCTTTCCTCTCCCAACACGTCCGATCAACGTGGGAGCAGTATACCAATTCATCTTTCCGGGAAAGGTCTCATCCAGTAGTGGATTGAATATGGCTGTGAATTATAATTATTATTCAGGCTGCTTGAGCTAATTACTTTTGATAATACAATAGTTTATATTGTTTTGGATAAAACAAGTAGTTTCTATTTCGTTAATACTATCGCATGATATTTTATTCTTATGCGTAGTCTCTCTTACGCATGTGCGCGATCTTACCTACTCTAGTAAGAGAGTTTGCGCAAATTAAGGGGTTTGAAAAAAATATTATTATTATTCAGCATACACTGACTTATATCAACGATTACTAACATGTAATTGTGGCTAAGATACTAAACAATATATTGTGTAAGTTTTTAGACGTTTTCACGTCCACGTCGTATGAGTAGCGAAGTGTTATTCCTTATCTATGGATCAAGGGAAGAATGTCCATCGAGACCCATATAGGGAAATGTAGCCGACGCAAACAGGACCATGGCCACACTTCAAACATTCGGATGGGAGATTATGGGTCATGTAGTGTATAGTCCAGACCTTGCTCCCAGTGGTTACCACGTGTTCAGTCCACTGAAGAAGTTCCTGGCAGGGCAGAGGTTCATTTCCGACGACAAAGCGAAGACCGCTTTCCGCGGTGGTTCCACGATCAACCAAATTTTACAACAGCATTATCTCCGAACTAGTCGTACGACTAGTGACAAATGCTGAACCACTGTGGTGATTACGTGAAAAAAATAGTGAAAGGTACATAAGTGTAGAACAACTCGTATGTTTTTATTTTAATTTATATTCCTTATTTTGGCTGATAAAAAATAGGAACAAAAATGTTTCGATTTGTCCTTGTATATATGACCACGTAAATGTTAATGGATCGATACGAAGAGCTACTGACTGACTGACTAGAAAATTAACGTGAGATGAACATCTATTCGTTCTTACTCGTAAGTAGAGCTAATACAGCTAAACGAATTGTATTATATCCTAACCACATTTGGCCTCAAAATGCAAAAGAAAGATTCTACCTGAATCTGTCCATAGCATATATTATTATAATACACTCATATAAAATAAACTTGTGAGTCATCGCTTTATTTTGCACAGAGTAAAGAACAGTTTTGGAATATTGTTTCACTTGCCATCTATCCCCCACATACGCGTTATGCTGCGAGGTGCTTCATGGTGGTCGAAATTCTTGTGGTTTCTTACTAATCATTCCTCCGTGTCTTATTCAAATTTCAATTTTATTGGCTAGAAATGTGCTCAATGATTGTCATCATCACTTTGCAACGTTCGGTCAGCATTGATTGAGCTGTTTCCGCGTACAAGGGCTGCAAACGAAAGGTAAAGTGATGGCTTAAAGAACATAACTTGCTTCTGTCCAATAATGCATAGAAAAAAAAAATATTTGAAACACAGATTATAAAATTTATCCCTCTGAGAAAATGTTTAAGTGCATAATTTTACCCAGCTTTTGGTAATACAATATTTAAAATTTTATTTCCAATTGAAGACTACGGGGAAAGAACATGCTTTGTCCACGTTCTTTATTTTAGAGTAAAGCTTTTTTAATGTCCATAATCAGCATTTTGACTTTGTATAAGCTAAACTAAAGATTTTCTTGTAACAGACGGACTATACATCTTCTCTTTATGCATGATAGTTTGTCAAAGAGCAAACAAGATGGCATCCGTATCCCAATTTGGCCAAACATGGATAAACAACGTTCTTTTCTTGTGGTCTTCAATTATGTTGTGTTATCTTGGGCATTTTTAATGTTCTGATGGGAGAACAAGTTTTGTTGTGCTTAGTAGTCTGGATATAGTTTCTTGATCAAAATAGTCTTACAAGTAAGCACACCAATGGGGTAAGTAAAATTTATAATTAAAAGGCATGTTTATCACGGCCGCCATTTTGAAGTCCGTCATCTTGAAGCTCGGTTGATTTTGTTAAAATTAATGAGAAGGTTGTCGTGTAATATGTCATTCTGGGCAAGAATTTGACAATAAATACATTTTTAAAGTCAGTTTTGCCATTGTGAGAGATATGGGTCTAATTGATGAAAGAGCTTCATTTAATAAAAAACAACCGAAATTCAATTTGGCTGAATTCAAGATAAGCTACCATTATGGTAATCAGCCATAACAATAGGGTAACTATGCCTAGAAAAGATATGTACAATTGGTTTTCATTTTTTTTTTTTAGTTATTTCAAAAACAAATGTTTTCTTTTAAGCTATTGTATAAATTTCCTCATAATGTCACATTCTCTTAACTCATACAATAAAGCAATTACGGTAAAACTGACCTTAGAAACGTATTATCTGTAAAATTCTAACCCAGAACGTATTTATTATTATTATTTAAATGAAAACACTTTTCACTGTGCAATGTCGCATGGCCAATATTTTCAATGGGAAATAACCATGAACGCTCATCTATACTATTTGAAGGATTAAGGCATACTAGCCTAACCCACTTTCAAGAAAAAGCGTTTTAAATCCTTAAATATCTTCTACATTTGACATGTTTTGTTTTGTATGTTAAGTTACAATCTCTTAACTATATACTACCTATAAAAGTACTTCCAAAATCTAATTATCTTTTTATCTAAGTTGTATATTTTTAACATCTTAATGTACAATCCAAAGAGGGGATTAGGTTAGTCTGGTTTAAAACCCTTCATTTCTGAAATTGGTGTCCGTAATTTTAGTTCCTATAGTTGGCAACCCTACTGATATAATGTTTGTCTAGTTGAGTGTGCATTGAATTAACACTGAGTGAGCACTAGTTCGTGCTACGTCGGTATAAAAGTGGTCCTACTTGCCTTAATCTTGTTAGTGTAAATCAACATATTAAGTGAATAAATAACTATTTAGCACACATGTTCTAATTAACTCTATGGCTTTTTTCAAACTCGCAAGTTCATCGCCGCAATAACAAACATGCGCCATTCGATTCTATCGTGAAAAAGATTAAGCCAGATTTAACCCTGAACAACTGCCTCTCTTATCTCCCTTCTAAATATTGTCCTCCCAACGATTCTTGGCATTTCTAATGCTCTCTTTTTATGCGGCTTTCAACCATGATGGAATATAATCAGTGATTTCGCCAGACCCCCCTCCCCTGGGGGAGTGTTATCCCCAAATCCTCGAGAACACCCTCCATTTTTGCGGTCAAAAATCGATAGAAACCGTGCAAAACTCTGCTTACACCCCCCCAATTCTAAATTTCCCCCCCCCCCCCCTTCGCCTCCAAACTGAAAATCCTGGCGGAATCCTTTACCATAATATAATCTGCTCACAATCTGAATTACATGACCTGCCCAGCTTAGCGCACATGTACAGCACAGTACATCTAATTTTGTCATTTGTTTTCACTTTCATTTCCTTTAATTTTTTTCGAAAAAAAAAAATATATATTTCATTTAATTATTATTATTATTATTGGTACGAAAATCAACTGATCAACTAGGGTCTAATTATTTTGTTCCTATCTAAACTGCATTTTCCTATGTCTTCTTTAGTTTCAGTTTAAATAAAAAGTATCTGATGCATTTTAATAACAGCTAGTGTTAATACAATGTCCTTGTGAACTATTCACTGACCTTCGTTAACTGGTTCCAGTAACTGCCACACCCAGCAAATATTCAATTCTAATCGCTTTACCATTAATATTTTTTTTTTAGTAGGAAACATACATATTGGTTTGCATATTTCGAATTTTTTTAGTGGTAAAACATAGTTCCTAGTGTTATTCTCTATAATTCTCTCCAATAGTAGAACACTTATAACTTCTATAAGTAACGATACAGGCAAGAAGGGACGGAGTTGTAAATGATCCCTCCTTTAAAATAATGTACTGATTATAGTAACAGTTGTTTGTTTAGTTTCTTATGCTATAGCCTTTACCAATCTCCATTTCGTGTTGGGGTAAAAGCTTTATTCTGTATGGGTAATTTTTATTATATTTTGACTTCGGCCCGTTTCGGTTATATTAGCACATTGTTTATTAAAATCATCCACATACATGTGCACCAGGTGGGATTTGAACCCGTGATTTTGAAGACGATGTCCTAACCTCTTAAACCACATGACTACCTCGGTCGGCACATCCATCCATTTTGCAATCTTGTGTCCCAGAAGAGATCAGTGGGTATATTTACCTTATTTTCACTTTTGTTACTGTTTCTATAGTCTGCATCATAGGCTATAAAAGTTGCAAAAAAAAAAAAAAAACATTATACAGGGTGCTTTCTGGAAGCTGATTTGCAGCCATAGATAATAAGAAATCAAACTGTGATCTTGTCAGGTTTACAGAGTTGCCTGTCTTGTATTATTTTGAAAGAATTACTTTTGTTTATTAGTTATTTGCTATATACAGATGATAATAAATAAAGTAGCAGGAACAGAATTCAGTGAGTAATCTCAATTCCCAAAATTTGTCCTCACAATATGGAGCCATTCTGTGTACATCGCAGGTCATACAATTTAATAATCTTTATAAAACGACTTGTATAGTCTTTTTTGTCCCAAAATATCATTGCTTATAATTTCAGATTGGCCGGCCTCGAATAAGGACACGGCGAGTCATGGTTTGAACACCCCTTGGTCTGAATGAAGAAATAAAGGAAGGAAAGTAAAAATAAATAAAGTAAGACAAAGAAAATATAGGAAAGAAAGAAAAAATAATGAAAGAAAGAAGGAAATAAAAATAAAGAAACGAATGAAAGAAAAATAAAGACAAACAAGAGAAATAAACCAGAACCAGAAATAAAAAAATAAAGAAGGAAAATGAAAGAAACTAAAGGAAGAAAAATAAAATAAAGTACGGTACAGAAAAGAAAGAGAAGAAAAGGAAAGCAATAGAAAGAAAGAAAGAAAGAAAGAAAGAAAGAAAGAAAGAAAGAAAGAAAGAAAGAAAGAAAGAAAGAAAGAAAGGAAGAAAGAAAGAAATATAAAAAATACATAAATGAAATAAAGACGTAAAAAAGAAGGAAGAAAATAAAAAGTAAATAAATAGAAAGACGGACAGACAGGAGAAAGAAAGAAAGAGAGAAAGGAAAAGGAAAAAGGAAAGAAAAAGAATTTAAGATAGGAGGAAGGAAAAGGAATGAATTAATGAATGAATGAAAGGAAGAAAGAAGCAAAAATAAATAGAGAAAGAAAGAAAAGGAACGAAGAAAGAAAAATGAACGGATGCAAGAAAAAGAAAAAGACAGAAAGAAAGAAAAGAATGAAATACAGGAGAAGAAAGGAAAAGAATTAAAGAAAGAAAGAAAGAAAAGAAAGAGATACAGGAGAAGAAAGAAAGAAAGAAAAGAAAGAAATTCAGAAGAAGAAAAAGAAAGAAAGGAACGAAATACA